>PVJC01006830.1:0-53546 GCA_004026665.1 Murina feae | reverse complement strand
AGGTATAGGCATGGATATAACTTCAGGTGTGAGTTTATTGAGGACTCAATATAACACAAAAATTCTTTCCCAAGTTTTACCTTCCTTGCACAGATGTCCCAGGTTTAAACCATTGCAGTATCCAGGTTACTACATAAGTGGGGATCTTATAGATCACACAAATTCTTCCCTCTTGTGTGCCCCAAATTGGGTCACATACCAATATCTGAACCTATCCCTGTGGCCCCAAGGTTGGGCTGACTTGATGGGTTTAACATAGGTCAAAGTTTATACTCTAAGCTCCTAGAGGTACAGTGAGGTTTATCCACAGGACATGGAATAAAAGGAAAGTTTCCATGGGAATCATCATCAGAAGTAGTTGACGAAGAGAATAAAATATTCCAGGAGGCAATGACAATAGATAGCCAAGAAACAATTGATTTTTATTTTTATATGACTGTCAGAAAATTTGGTTATATATCAATGTCATAAATCAGTGTATACAACTCAAGTTCCAATTATGGCATTAAATTAACATTTCATTGATCTATAGTGAAGGCAGTTAGCAGTCATCTCATGCACAAGGACTAAAGAGACTCTCGTTCATTATTAAAATATTCAAGCTCTTACTAGTACAAAAACAGAGATAGAGTAATGATTCTATTATACTCATCTCCCAGCTGTACCTTTTAACACTTCATAGCAAACCATGTTTTATCTCTACCCAATAGCCTCTCTTCACTACTCCAATCTTAATGGACAGTTTTCATGAAAAACTATAACATAATTTCATCTATAAATATTGTATAAATTATATAATTTGGCCTATAAGCTTAGTAGAATTTTGCATTTAGGGCATTTTTGAATGTTTAAATATTCTTATTCAATACTCATAATTAATATTGAACAAGGTTAGAAATAGATACAAATTATATATGTTCTATTTTTTCATGTCTTCCAAGTCTTTTTATAAGGCCTACTCTGATTTCTGATCATGAAACATTTAAACAGGATACAACAAACAACTTTAATATTTACTTACCTTTGTCCTTTTTGTTAATGGACTTGAAGTCCTAATGTATAGAATAAATACATGACAACCTGAGTTTTATTAATTTTACTTTGCTTATTTTGATAGGATTCTTAAAGTCTGTGCCTTCTAAAGCACAAAATTATGTTTATCTTTCCTAAATATCAGTGACACAGCAATGAGCTGAGTAAAATTCTACATTTTCAGAAAGATATTTACTTATTTAGTCTGGTATGGGCATGAATCAATAATAATAAAGCATATAATGTAAGACCTTATAAAATAATAACCACATGTACAACTAAATAAAGTTAATTCAACTTAATGGCTTTCTAGCACATCACTTTTTTTCTGGGCAAAAGAGTTGAAATGTACTGTAGAAGTGTAACATATAGTTAACAGTATATGTTATGTAAACAAGTTATTAGTAAATGAGTCACTTTGCTAATGCAATTGAAGTGTTGATCTTATTCAAATCTAAAATATAGTAAAATTTTTAACACATTTTATTTTAAAACCATTTTTAATTTACAGAGAAACTGTGAATATAGCATAGTGAGGTATATAACCATACTCGGTTTCTTCTATTATTATCTTCAGTTAGTAATTTACATTGCTTAAAATTTATGAACTTATATGGGTATATTAAGCAAAGTTATATTTTATTCAGACTTCTTTCATTTTACTAATTTCATTTTACTGTTCCATGATTCCATTCACCATACTGCCATTATATTTAGTTATTGTTCCTTTGTAGGCTTTTTGCCTGTGACAGTTCCTTAAACAATTAATTGGTTCTGAATTTTTATTCTTTTATTTTTTATCCTCAACGGGATATGTTTTCATTGATTTCAGAGAGAGAAGGAAGGGAGAGAGAAAGAGAACCATCAATGTGAGAGATGGTTCTCCTCTCCCCTCAGTGCCCTGATCTGAGGAATTAAACTCGCAAACTTTGGATGTATGGGAGGATGCTCCAAACCAACTGAGCCCTGGCCAGGGCTACCTCTGAAGTTTTTGAGAGTACTGGTCAGGTATTTTGTAGACTAGTCCTCAGTTGGAATTGCTCTTATATTTTTCTTGGATTGGTCTGGTGTTAATGTGTTTTAGGGCATGTCTGGCCTGTGAGCTATAAGAAGCCTACAAAATCATTTGGGCTGGGCCTGCCAAGGCATTAGGGGTGAGTTCATGAAACGTTTAACCACATGAGGCAGGTTACTTTTTAAGTTGATAATTTTGTATGGCCTGCTCATTCTTTTTATGCCTTAATAGTGGCCCATTGCAGGAAGATTCACGCAATAGGCCTTCCTTCCCCTGGCTGCCAGCACTGTTTTCCTCCAGCACCTGGGACCCAGACCTTTGGTCCAGCCGCAGCAGCAGCGAGGCTTGGCTTCTCTGCTCAGGCTGCTCCCAGCCCCTCCTTTTCCTTTTCTCCAGCTCCTCCAGCAGAGCCCAGGGCAGACTGGAAGCCTGGGTTGCCCCCAGTGACCCAGGCCCCCTGCAACCCAGGGTGGGCTGGAGGCAATGACCCAGGTCCCCAGCCACTCCTTGAGCAGAGTACAGGGCTGGCGGGAAGCTTGGCTTCCTCTGTTGTCAAGAACAACTCAATCCTCCTCTCGCTCCAGCTCCGTGGATGCTGCCATCTCTAGTGATCTTCAGTCTTCACTCCACGCCTGCATATGCAAATTAATCACCATCTTTGTTGGGTTAATTTGCATAGTTGCTCTGATTGGCTGGTGGGTGTAGCGGAGTGAGGGAGTGATGCTTAATTTGCATGTTTCTCTTTTATTAGATTAGATAATTTTGTATGACCCGCAAATGATGTTATAAATATCCAAATGTCCCATGGCAGAAAAAAGGTCCCCCACCCCTGTTTTAGAAGGAAGAGGTTAAGAGTCATTTCATCACATATTGAAAGTAAGCAGACCGTAGGTATTGAACTCCATCTTCTGACTTGAAATTGTGTTGTTTTTTTGTTTTGTCTTCCACTGCATAATTACTGTCTTCCCCCACAACACCCTTATCTTATGCCCTTTCACATGGTACTCCTTGAGAAGTAATCACTATGCATGAGCCAAGTTTAAGGAGTAGAGAACTATGCTTCTACACATTGAGGGCAGAATATCCACCCAAACTATATATTTGGAACCCTTCTGCACCTGAGGTGTATTTTCTGCGCCTCATTTATTCATTCAGTCATTATGGCCCATCCGTATAGACTCATGTATATTTATTTTATACTTTGGGTTATAATTCAATATGAATTTATAAATTTGGTTGCTCAAATTATCCCAGCTTTGGCACTGGGATTGTCTTCAGCTGCTTCGTATCCCTGACATTTCCATATCAATAAAGGGTTTTTGCTTTGTATTTGCTTTTTGAGTACTACCTAATTTCTGGCCCTGCACAATATTTCAGGCTCATATTCTGCATTTTCTGCTCCAGTCCTAGAGTCATCCATTCTTCTGAGAAGCCATGATCCCTTATATTGGAGAATGTTGTGAGAAACTAAGATTTGGGCTGTAGGCGTGGCTCTCGCTACTGTGGTGTTACTTCCAGGCCCTTTCAGATGACAGAGCAAGGAAATAGATGTCTGCATACTACCCTGTATATAACCATTGTTTTCTATATTAAGCTAAAAATTAGTTTATATTGATACCTCCAACTCTAAATCATTTCCACATGTATTCCTTTTCTCATATCTCACAAGTAACTACCTCTTAATAGTGGGAAAAAAGTGACTCCCATCATCTGTCATTTATTTACATTCAATTACAGAATACATGCATATTCATATCAAAGCTCTTATCCTGTACCTTTATGGAAAATACATTTCCAACTAGAGAACAGTCATCAACTATTTTAATTCTCTGATTTATTTATTGCCTTTAGTCTTACAGATTCAGTACATTCCGAAGTGACTTGGCAGCCTTTCTGCCACATACCTCAGTGAGGTTGTGACATACCTTTTAAATGGATTATTTTGTTACATAATGCACTGCATAGTAGGATTCACCCAACCTCCTAGCTAACTTTTAAAATTTTTGGAGGAGGGAGGTAAAAGAAGGAAAGGGGGAGATAAATGATGATGTGAGGAAACTTGTCTTGGGGTGGTAAACACTCAATACAGATGTTGTATTACAGAATTGTATACCTGGTAGCTATATAGTTTTATTAACCAACATAACCCTAACAAATTCAATATAAAAATAAATAAATAAGCCCTAGCCAATGTGGCTCACTTGGTTGGGCATTGTCCTGTGCACCAAAAAGTTGCCAAATTGATCCTAGGTCAGGGCATTTGCCCAGGTTACCTGCTCAATCCCCAGTAGGGGGCGTGCAGGAGGCAACCGATTAATATTTTGGTTTCACATTGATGTTTCTTTCTTTCTCTCTCCTTCCTCTCTCTAAAAAAAATCAATTACAAATTTAAGCAAATAAATAAAAAACATTTGCTTTTTGTGCAGTAGAGTTCTATAAGCTTTGACAAATACGTAATAAAATTTATCAACCATTACATTGTCATACAGATTAGATTGACTCCATTAAATGCTTTCTTTTCACCCAAATAACATTTCCATCTCCCTCAAATCTCTAGTGATGTTTTATCTGATATTATTAAAATCATACAATATATCCCATTTTCATACTTGCTTCTTTCTTTTAACAATATGCACTTGGCAAGCAATTGATAATTTAATTTTTTAATATAATCTTAACTTTTTTATTAGGTGAGATACTAGGCATCTCACTATTTTAATTTACATTTCCCTAATAAAAGTAATTTTGAGTATCCTTTTGCATGTATATATTTCTGTCTTTATATCTTCTATTGTGGAATATCTGTTCAGTTTTTACCCATCTCTCATTGTTTGTATCTTACAGTTTTTGAGTTTTAAGTTTCTTACTTGAGATAGAAAGTCTTGAGCTGTCTAGAGTGAGAGAAATGGACTTCCAATGTGGGAAAAGACAGTGGTAAATAAAGTATTCTCTTCTGGAGAATAAGCCTTTTTTAAAAAAAAATTTGACAAATACTGATTATTTACTAAATGTCAGACACTAGACCGGAAGTGTATAAGCAGAATAATTTCTTAGATTCTTATAACTTTACTTTAAAATTTTAAAAGTATATTTTTCAATGATAGTTTATATTGAATGCCATTCTGCATCCATTTCAGATGAACAGCAGAGAGCAGAAAAACCATGCGCTTTGCACGCAGTCCCCACATGACACCAAGCACCCACCTGGCCCAGTTATTTTGACATTGTTGACTATATTCCCCATGTTGCAACCTGCATCTCTGCAGCTGTTCTGCAATCAGCAGCTTGTCCTGAGTAAGCCTCTTCTAGGGATGCTGTTTGCTTCTTCCAGCCAGAGCCATGTGGAGTGGGGCAATGGGAATCTTTCCTTGCTCTTTGCCATCATCTGCTTGTGAGTTTACTGAAAGTAAAATTACCATTTAAGTTGTCTTCCCAGTTTGTGGCTCCAGTGGCTTCTGCTTTGCAATACACAGATCTCTCTTATGACTCTACATTTGCCTTTTCCTTCATAATCAGGGTAGTTTTTAGATCTATGAACTCAGTTCTCAGAGGAGTCCAAGAAAAGCTATTGAATTTTGTTTGTTTAATTTTTCTTATTATAAGGATGTATTTGATACTTCAGAGCTCTTTATATATTACTGCTAAATCAGAAGTCCAGTTTTGAAATTTTGAAGAAACAATTGGCAATTTTTCACTTCACAAAGAAAAAAATAAAATACTATTATTGTAAAAATATTTTATTGTTAATCTATTAAAATATGTAATTCCATTCAATTGCCAAAAATACCTTTTGTATTCATAAATTGAATTAGGTAATTTTATTAGGTTATTTGCATTTAGATAATAAAAATGACTACCCATGATAATCATTAATAAACTGAATGTTAAAAACAGTGATTTCTTTAAGAAAGCCAAATAGTAACATTTGGCTACCCAAACTAGATGAATAAATTCATTTCAATCTCCACTTAATTCAAGGGATCTATTTGTGACAGCAATAGAAACTTTTGGGTATGGCCTCGTAGTTTAAGACTTTTAATACCTTGTCTTTAGGTTGTCAAAGCTTTTTCAGCTTTATAATTGTTCTAAAAAATTGTATGTCTTATAGAAAAATTCCACGGAGAACATCTTTAAAAATTGCTGATATATAAAGATTTTTATATATAGAAATTGTTAGTATTCAGTTGTTCTCACCCACTTTATAACCTTTATAAAAATAATTGCATGGGTTGAAAATTTTACTAACTAGTAAAAATGTAATAAGAGTTTGACATCTTCTAAGAAGCAGAAAGACTACAGAGATGAATAGATTTTGGTTATAAAAATTAAGTGTATAAATCCCCACTATAAATGAGATAGTATATATGCTACTATTGACATCCTTATTGTAATTTTTCTTAAGAATTTTCATTTATTTATTCCTTGAGGATAGAAATAAATTTTCTTCAGACATTTATCATTAGCTTTGATGAAGTGAGAGAAAAATGAGTAATTATTTATATAAAAGAATCCAGATTACTCTGTGAGCTAAATGAATAGAAACCAAATCTTAATCTTTGAATATTAATGTCTATTGAATAATTGTTAATAAATGTTGACTGAATAAGAGAATGAAATGATTGAGCTATTAGAAAGCATATTTCTACTCTTCTATAATAAAATGAGAAAATATGTTACAGCAAGTTAGAGTACCTAAATAATATAATCATACAAAGTAAGGTGCCCAAACCCTACTACTAATATGATAGCATATTAAGAATTATGTTTCTGTAGTAACCATTAAATTAGATTTAAAAATTTATCTGTAATGCAAATGATATGAAAAACATGATATTTCAGGGAAAAATTAAAATATTGGGGGAATGATCAGCAAACACATGAAGACTATCTTCTGTTAAGTATTAGGATGGGTCATAGAAGAAAAATATTTATATGAGAAGTTAAAATTTTATGACTCAACTCTCAGTGACTGAAAAAGCAAATAGATTAAAATCTAGTTGAATACTTTAGGACATTTTCCTTAAAGTAAACATATTTCACATCTTTATATTACAGGGGAAAATGTCTTCAAAGGCCATGTAAACATAGAGGTCTCCTATAGTTAAATATTTCTATTGATTATTTAATGCTAATGCTACTGAGAATCCTATTTGGTAAAATGGGATATATGGTTCCATGGACAACATGGTCAAGTGGGAACAAAGCATAAGCTTTTCTGAAAATAGCAGAGATTATTTGTATTATTATTATTTATCACCAGAGGACACATTTTTATTGATTTTTTTTTTTTTTTTGAGAGAGAGAGAGACAGGGAGAGAGAGAGGAAGAGGGAGACATCAAAGTGACAGAGAAACATTGATCTTTTGCCTCCTGCATGCTCCAGCTCCTGTCGGAAGATTGAACCTGCAACCCAGGTATATGCCCTGACCACAGTTTTTTGGTGTGTGGTATGTTGCTCCAACCACTGAGAAAATCAGCCAGGCAATAGCAGAGATTAATTTTGATATAATAATAAAGTAATAAATTAATAGAGTTTGCAGTGAAGAGATTGGTTCAAGTAAGGAAGGCTCAAATGGGAGAAAGAAGGCCCAGAAAATTCCACTGAAACCCTGACTTATTTTGTAGTAGTCTCAGTCTAATTCACATTCTAACTTTCATCTTACATAATACTACTATTTCTGATATTATGAACTTGATTTTGATAAAACCAATGATAACACTTATATTGATAAGCAAATGCATTAGAGAGTAAAAACTTCAACATGAAGTATTTTTAACAGACACGTATTGGCCGGTAGGAGAACTAGATTTAGTTAATAGTTAAGTAACTGTTATATTGAGTTCATCTATTAATACCTTCCATAAATTTCAAAAATCATAATAAAAGAATTGCCAACTTTTACATTACTATGAAGTTTATGATAAACTGAAATGTCTCTTCAAATAATACATACAACTTACTTGATGATACAATTTATTATTATTTTCAACAGTATCCTCTTGCTTTTATGCTCTATAAATTGCGCAAAAGATACCAGAAAAGACATAATCATGAGGAAATTATAATGACAAAGTCTTAACCAAAGGTCTAAGCTTGAATTATTGAGATAGTGTTGATTTTCTGAATAGGAAAAACTCTATCTCTGGGCATATATAGATGTCAGGTTATTAATTTCTGTCTAAGCTGAGGACAGTAGAATTTATGTGCTCCCTAAAGACATAAACCCTCCTGGCATCCCCAGAGGATGGTTTCTCTACTGACAGTTTGCAACTGGCCTATGTCCCAACTATACCCATGGAATTTGAATTTATAGAGGTGACTGAGTGTCAACACAGAGAGGTCCAAGTCATTGAAATAAGAATGAATTTCTTATAGCGTCAAAAGGAGAGAGCATGCCAAGCCATACAGGGTCACATGGGGAAGCAGCAGATTTGATCATGAGGTAGAAGGAACAAGGGGGAAATAGCAGCCTAGACATGTTTGTTATATTTTCAGTGAGAAAGATACGGCAGGGCAGTGAAAGGAAACGATATAGGATTAGCTGGTCTGAGTAATGTCCATGGGCTACTGGCTATAGTTGTGATCTGCAATTGTCTGTTATCTAGCCTTAGGTTGATTTAGGATGGGAAATAGTGACTATTCTGAATAATTGCCTCTGACTTTAATGAGAAAAAATGGACAGGAGAATATAAACTGGTGCAGCCACTATGGAAAATGTGTGATGCTTCCTCAAAAATTAAAACTAGAACTACCGTATAATCCAGCCATTCCACTTCTGCATATTTACCATAAGGAAAAGAACTCCCTATATTGAAAAGACACCTACACTCCTATGTTCATTGCACCTTTATTTACAAGAGCCAAGATATGGAAGCCACCTAAGTGTTCATCAATGGAGGAATGAATACCTACAGTTGGGGATACATCCTCAATGGTAATTATTCAGCCATTAAAAAGAAGGAAATCTCATTACATGCAAGAACATGGATGTACTGTGAAGGCATCGTGTTAAGTGAAATAAATCAGAGAAAGACACATATGGTATGATTTCACATACAGTATGTATGAAAACTGAAAAAAACCCTCATGTAACTCCCACAATATTCCATAAATAAGGCCTCAAAATAATTATATGTCCAAAAACTATAGCCAATAAAATAAAAGCACCTATATACACTATTTAGTAGTAGAAAAAGCAAAGTACAAGACTGTGTGAAACCATTTGTGTAAAATTTTGAAAATCATGTACATGTTTTTTGTATTTTTCCCCACTGGACCCATATGTAAGAAAGCATGAACAGCTGCCACCTTTGGAGAGAGAGAAGAGAGATTTGTGGATCAGAGTGTAGGGAGGAAGATTTTGCTTCTCATTCCTTTCTGTTTTTATTTCACTAAAAAAATTGTGCCTGTGTTATTTTAAAATGCATTCTTGTTATTTTTAAGAACTGTGAAATAAGTGAAGTATAGTCAGAACCTAAAAAAAAAAATGTTTTATTTTATGGGGTGTCATATTCTATATATTAAAAGCCTAATAAGCTAAGTTTCCAGTTGTCTGGTCATTCGTTCAACCAATCAAAGTGTAATATGCTAATGATATGCTAAGGCTGCTCAACCACTCACTATGAGGTGCACTGACCAGCAGCGGGCAGATGCTCTGACTGGTAGGTTAGCTTGCTGCTGGGGACCAGCCAATCGGGACTGAGTGAGATGGGCCTGATATGCGCTGGTGCCCTCCTTGCCTGGCCAACCTCCTGCCTCTCTGTCCAGCTCCAATTGTGTACTGCCGGAGTCCCTCAGCCTAGCCTGCAGCCTCTTGCAATCCGGCTGAGGAACCCCTTCCCCTGGGCACACAAATTTTGGCACCAGGCCTCTAGTAATGTTATAATTTATCTGAAATTTACTTGAAAAAAAAGGTAAAGTTCTAAATTGTTTTAACACCATTTGTTATCTACTCTTTCTATTGCTTTGCAGTGCTTTTTATTTCACATTGATTTTATATCCATAGTAATGTTGGTTTTAGAGTTATTGGTTATGAGCTATTGGTGTTGACTGTTCTTGAGCTAGTACTGGGCTGTACAATTGCTATAGCTTTAAAATACATTCTAATATATATTAAAGCAAAAAAAAGGACAAATTACTAGACAATCACATTGTACCAAACATACACAAATAGAATAGGGAAATATATATAATAATACATATTATATACATATATGTACACATATATACATACCACATATATGTGCAGTTATTCATATATGTGTGTGTTTGTACAGGGTGAGACAAAAGTAGGTTTATGGTTGTTTGCATGAAAAAGAATACAATAATTAATAAAAACTAATACAGGAATGAACTCTGTGTTTCTCCTACTCATAACTTTAATCTTAATTTTGCCCCACCTTGTATGCACATGAATTACCATATATATGGAATTTAACTTTTATTAAAAAAAATCATCACACAAAAAACACTCACTGGTGATCTTATCAAACACTTAGAGAATAAATATTATCAATTCTAGACAAATTTAACAATAGGTAGAAAAAAATTATTCAAGCAATTTTGTGAGGTAACCTTGATATTAAATAACTTTCAAAATATCTGTAAGACAACAAAACTATAAGCTAACACTCCTTATGAGCCTAAATATTACACTCTTAATAAAATATTAGATAATAGAATCCAGCAATATATAAAGTATATAATATAACCTGATCAAGTTAGCATTACTCAGGAATTTAAGGTCAGTCTTACATTCCAAAACAAATGTATATCATTCACTGTATTCATTAAACAAAGAAAAATTCATATCTGCCAATAAATACAGATAATACCTTTGGTAATTATGAATACAATTCTACTCAAATTGGCTTGTCATTTTATCCCAAAACAAAGTATCACTAAGCACCTTTCCTTTCTAGGAAATTGAGACACTGATAGTAAAATTCATCTTGAGATGCAAATGACTTTGAATGCAAACATAATTTTGAAAGAGAGCAAAGTTGTAACACATACACTACCTCGTTTCAAGACTTTCTGAATTTACCTTAATGACAATAGTATGATACTAATCTAATCTAATAAAAGAGTAATATGCAAATTAACCTCATTCTGTTACACCCAAGCCATGCCCACCAGCCAGGCCACACCCACCAGCCAATCAGAGCAACAACATGCAAATTAATCCAGCCAAGATGAAAGCTGTCAGCCACGGAGCTAGAGCAAGCAGGAGGCCAGTAATGAAGGAAACTGCCTGCCTAGGCTGGCTGTGGCCTTCACTCAAGGCAACAAAGTTTCAATTATAGAAGCCATGGAGCTGAAGCAAACAGAAAGCTTGTTTGCCTGCCTAGGCAAGCTGTGGCCTCCGCTCAAGGCAACAAAGTTTCAATTATAGAAGATAAACCCCAGAAACCTGCTTCCAGCCAGTCTCGCTGGGACCTTGGATCAATGGGAGCTATGGCCATCCTGCAAACAGCCATCAACCCCTCACCCAGGCTGGCCAGGCATGCCAGCAGGTGGACATCCCCTAAGGGGTCCCAGACTGTGAGAGGACACAGGCCAGGCTGAGGAACGCCCCCCTCCCAATGCACAAATTTTTGTGCACTGGGCCCCTAGTGTTATGATAAACATGTATTTAATGGAACACAATAGAGTCCAAAAATTGACATATGTGATTAAATGATCTTTGACAAAATTTCTAAGGAAATTAAATGGGGACAGAATAGTATTTTTTTACTATGTTTTTATTGATTTCAGAGAGAGGATGGAATAGGGAGAAGGAGAAATGTCAATGGGTTGCCCCCTGCACTCCCCCTACTGGGGATCAAGCCTGCAACCTGGGCATGTGTCCTGACCAGGAATCGAACCCTCGACTCCTGGTGCATTGGACGTGGCTCAGCCAACTCAGCCACAGCAATCAGGCAAGAATAATATTTTAAATAAATAATGTTATAACAACTCTATGTCTATATGAGCAAAATGGATTTCAGGTCTTATTCTGATATTATCTCGAATGCATCATAAAAATAAATTTAAAAGCTAACACTAGACAATTTTTAGAGAAAAACTAAAAGGGAAATCTTTATGATTTTATGATGAACATGATAAATATATATTTTAATCTTCACCTGAGAATATGTTTTTATTGTTTATTTTTTTAGAGAGAGAAAGGAAGGGAGAAAGATAGAAACAAACATTGACTGGTTATCTCCTATAGGTTCCCCAACCTAGGCACCTGGACTCACAAGCTAGTTATGTGTCCTGACTGGGAATTGAACTGGCAGCCTTTTGGTGTATAGGACAAACCTCCAGCCAACCTAGTCACCTGGCCAGGGAAAACAGGATTTCTCATTCAGAAAACAGAAAGCAGTAACTGTTAGGTAAGAAAAAATTAGCTAAATTGTACTTAATAAAAAAATAAATCAAAATTAGAATGTATATGTGTCTTCCAAACAGAATGGCAAAATTGAAATGAATGACATTACTAAATGTTGAGAGGAAATAGAGGGACTGAGACTCCAATATATTGCTGGTGAGACTATAAATGCTAGAACCATTCTGGAAAACAGTTTGGCAGGTTCTTATTCATTTTGATCCAACAATTTCATTTTTACATATGTATTCAAGGCAAATGAAAGATCATGTTTATATAAACACATTGATGTCAATGCTAACATACTAGTCCCTAACTGAAAATACAACTAATGGTCATCCACAGATGACAGGACCATACATGGATATGACACACAATAAATGCATGTTCATACGATGGAATACTAGTCAGCAATACAAAGTCGTAAAGTGCAAATGCACAATACAACATAATTGAGTGTAAAAAAAAACTTTTTGTTCAATGCAAGAAACCAGATACCACAAATATATATTGTATATTTATCTGAAATTCTAGAATAGACAAAATTAAAGTAATGTGACATAAAGATAAGTGTTGGCAAGAACCAGTTGGGTGAAAGTTATCTCTAAGGAAACATAAGGAACCCTCTAATCCAATGAGGGAACATAAAGAGAAACATCAGAAATAGGCTGAATCCCAGGTAAAGGCAAATCATTTTTGTTTAAGGAAAAATTTCTTATCATTCTTCACTTCAAAATACTTTTAAAAATTGACTCAGTACCTCTAGCCAGGTAACTCAATTGACAAAAGTGTTGTGTGCCAAGTGGGTTTGATCCCAAGTCAAGGCAAATTCAAGAATCAACCAATCTATAATAATAAAAGTGTAATATGCTAATTAGACCAGATGTCCTTTGGGAGGAAGCCAGGCCTGCAAGAGAAGCCCAGGTCTCGGGTACCTGCCTGTGGCGGGAAGGAAGCCCGGGCCCCAGGTGCCAGAGGGAA
Organism: Murina feae; assembly: GCA_004026665.1. Taxonomy (NCBI): domain Eukaryota; kingdom Metazoa; phylum Chordata; class Mammalia; order Chiroptera; family Vespertilionidae; genus Murina; species Murina feae. The sequence goes on along the minus strand of PVJC01006830.1, from coordinate 40,145 downwards.
GCCGGTGCTGACAGCCGGAGGAAGGAAGGCCTACTCTTACACGAATTTCATGCATTGGGCCTCTAGGGAATGTATAAGTAAGTGGGACAAGAAATCAATGTTTCAATGTTCCTTTCTTTCTCCTTCCTTTCTTCCTTCCATCCTTCTTTTTTCTCTTTCTTTCTCTCTCTCTTACTCTCTCTCTAAATCAATAATTTTATTTAAAGTGACACAGTAAAGCCATAATTCTTATAAGGAAGGTAAATATTGCTAAATGACTTATTTAACAAAAGTGGAAACAAAGACTGAGAATTTTAATTTAAAAAAAAAATGAAAAATGAAATAAAACCTGATTCTCATGATCAATTTTTGTTTCATTATATGATAGAAGACTTCAAGTGTTTTCTTAATATTCTGTTTATAACTGCACAATCTATTTTTTACCCCTAGTGGTCCTGGTTGTACTCACAGACATCTCAAAGGTTATATTCTTTCTGTGTATGATTCTGTGTATGAGTCACCCAAAATTTTGATAAGTAGTAGAATTTTAAATAACTACATGGTCATTGATTCGCCTTATGCCAATTAAATTCAATAAATATTTATCAAGGCATAATACATGTCAGACACCACAGAAAGTGCTAGGGTTAAAAATATAAATATGAAACATTGTGCTCTCAAGGGCACACAGTTAAGGGACTGAGATGGTTATGTAAGTGTATCATTGGAATAAAATGTGAGAAGTGCAATTTTGCAAGTATTTCCAAAATAGAACATTGACACAAATCAGAAGTCACCAACTTGCATACATAGGTTTATTCTCAAAGAAGAAATGTTTTGTATAAACTAAAGAGTAGATTTTTTTTCCCCCAATTGGAGCAGAGTGAAATTGGAAGGAGAGAAGAATGTTTCTGGAGGCAGAACAGCATGTGCTAAACTAGAAATATATTAAACAGTTATAAGAAATGCAATTTTGGTCTCGATAAAATGTCGACTATTTTATGTAACAAAGCAAAATCTGGAAAAAGAGACATTTTGAAGTATAACTCATGATATTCTAATAAGCACTTAATCAGTGAAGCCCATGGGGAATATAAACAAACAAACAAAACAAAACAAAACAAAACAAAACAAAACAGGCCTGGCCAGTTTGGTGCTGTGGTTGAGAGTCAACTCATGAACCAGAAGGTCATAGTTTAATTCCCAGTCTGGGAAAGTGCCTGGGTTGGGGTGTGAGATGTGTAGGAGGAGGCAGCCAGTCCATGATTCTCTCTAATCATTGATGTTTCTGTCTCTCTCTCCCTCCCCTATCCTCTCTCTGAAATCAATAAAAACATACAAAAATAAAAAGTGAAAAATGGTGATATTTATATTTTAGCCCAATCTCTGTTGAAGATTAACAATAGAAAAAAGACTGAATAAAAGGCAAGAGTGGACCTTATTGTGGTTGAGAGATGAAAATCTGACCTGTCATTGGTAGTTAGGCAGTAGTTGATATTTAAAACTACTAACATAGCAAAATCAATAGGATTCAATGACCCTGAGATGTGGTAGGAAAAGGGAAGGAGGATTTGAGTCTTCTGAATTTGTGGGTTAAGTAAAAAATAAATGGTTTATTCACAGTGGAACTACAGGAGGATAAGTAAGTTGAAAGAAATTATTTGGTTTCATTTTGAACATGTTGACCTGGAATTTGACATTAAAAAGCATTTTAATAATTGGCAGTTACTGTCTACTGTGCATTTGTAGGTGAAAAACATGAACAGTTTACTGAATCTGAATGTTTTGAGTTATTGGTCTCATGCTTCATTTGTATAAAGCTGTTACATTTTAATTAAGCAAATTATTTTTAGTTTGAATTATTAGTACTGTCTAATATAGGTATTTAGTTGATAAAATTGACCTTACAAAACAAGACTTTTATTGTGTCTATTGTTCTTATTATTAAACTAGAGGCCTGGTGCACAAAATTTGTGCAATCGGCAGTGAGGGGAGGGGGAGAGGTCTCTCAGCCCAGATTGCAAGAGGGCGCAGGCCAAGCCAAGGGACCCCACCAGTGTAGGGTCAGGGTGGGGGAGGGACACAAGAAGTTGACCAGCTGGGGAGGGGCTGCAGGAGGGCTCCGGGACAGTCCAGATCGGCCAGACCCCAGCAGCAAGCTAATCTAGCAGTGGGAGCATTTTTCCCCTGGTGGTCAGTGCACATCATAGCGAGCAGTTAAGCGGCCTAAGCATATCATTAGCCTGTTATGCTTTGACTAGTGGCTCGATGCATGAAACTTGTGCACGGGGGGTGGGGGGTCTGTTAATCCAGCCTGCACCCTCTCCAGTTGGGGACCCCTTGAGGGATGTCCAACCGCTCGTTTAGACTCAATCCCAGTCAGACATCCCTCTCACAATGTGGGACTGATGGCTCCTAACCACTCACCTGCCTGCCTGCCTGCCTGATCACCCCTAACTGCCTCTGTCTGCTTGCCTGATTGCCCCCAACTGCTCTCCCCTGCCAGCCTGATCTCACCCCCAACTGCATCTGCCTATCTGATTACATCTAATTGCACTCCCTTGCCGGCTTGATCTTGCCCAGTCTCTGTCTCTTTTTTTTTTCTCAGCAGTCCTCCAGGCCTCTCTGCCTCCCTGCCTTCATGTCTCCCCTTTCTTCTTTGCTGACTGGCAGTGGTGGGGCCTGTGGGGGCCACTCCATCCTCTAATGGCCCTCCCTTCCATCCAGGCCTCTTCAGGCCCAGTCTGTTTTGTTTCCATCTTTCCATCCCAGTCTCTCCCAGTCATTGTCTCTCTTGTTTTAATCAGCAGTCCTCCAGACCTCCCTACCTCCTTGTGTCCCTCTTCCTCTTTCCCAGCTGGGAGGTGGAAGCGCCAGTGGGAGTCACTCTACCCTCTGCCAGCCCTCCCTTCCACCCAGGCCTCTTCAGGCCCAGTCTGTTTTGTTTCTTCATTCTGAGAGAGGCTCCGAGAGTGAGCCAAGAGAAAGGGAAAGAAAGGGAGAAAAGGCTGTGAGCTGGTAGGCGGTGTGTGTGTCTGTGCGTGTGTGCAGTTGTGAGTGTGAGTGCTGGTCCCTCCTCCTCCGTCCCCAGTCTCTGCTGCCACAGTCCCCACCCACCAGAGCCTGCTGTGCACACAGCCTGGGTCTTAGGTCGAGTCTCTGATCATTGTGGATGTGATGGACCCAGGGTTTTTATATATTAGGATTGGTTGAATGGCCGACTAGACACTCAGCGTATTAGGCTTTTATTATATAGGAAGTTTCATTTTGCTATATTGTTATAGAAACAAGCAGAGTGAAGGCAAATACTATTTGTTTTCAATAATAGTGAAATCCCTTTGAGCTAAATTATCTCAGATTGGATTTTTTAATGAAAAGTAAAATTTGAGGAAGCCTAATATAAGGGAGAAAAAGAGCAATTTGTTTCCATTAAAATCATAAACACTTCAGTTTCTGAAGTCTGATATTGGAACTTTCTTCAACTGGCAATTACAATGCATCATGTAAATGCAAAGGAAAAAAAAGTGCTGATTTCATGAAATTAAAATTTGACATTTACATGTAAATCTGTTGCTGAATGTTACAATCATTAAAAGAACTAAAGAAAGAAGTTGCCTGCTTCTAATATTGCCATGCCCTCATTGATCGTAATATTAACACCTCATTGAACTGACATAGTTAAGGAAAGGCTGAGTTCACTTCATTGCTACTATGATTCAGCTAGATATGATTTTCATTAAAATAATTGTTGGTGAATTTTGTTTATATAAATCACTAAAAAGCGTGCTTTCTCCCCTTGTACAATGTAACTCCCCACACCTGCCAACCTATTGCAAGCAGAGATCAACTTTCCTCTTGACCTAACATCTGGGGAGAAAGTATAAACCTATCTTTTTTTACAGGTTGTTTTAAGATGTAAAACTATATTAATAGTTTTTCAAAAATCCTCAAAATGTATGATTTTTCTTATGATTCACTCACTTAAGTAATTGATATATCAATACATAGAAAAGTGATCAATAATTTGGTTCAATCAAATTTGTCTACATCTATGAGTAATATTTTACATTATAGAAAGTTATAAAAGTAAATAAAAATAGCAATACGCAAAGCACCTTGTAGTATTATCACAGTGCTGTGATTGTGATTAAGTTCCTTTAAGATTGAGGATTGATTAGTATTTAGATTTGCCTGGGACAGTCGAGTCATTGCAGGGCACTTAATACTCATAGTTAAGATCTGTCTGACATAAAGATACTGGCTTCATCCTCCACAGCCATCCCTAAGGTGGCACTCATTCTTCCAATTAGAATTCATCTGAAAAATGGTTCCTTTCATTGGTTTGCTTTAATACTTTGACCCACCATAAACAAACAAACAAACAAACAAACAATCCAATAACTTGAACTGGCATGTCTTTCATTTTTCAAAAATCTGTTCTTTCTTCTTGATAAGCTAGACCTAAGCATTCTAAAAGCACCCACATTCCCGAGGCAAGACTAAATAATGGAATCTCTGCAGCGCTGCTGCTGTTCACTGAGAAAGGACACAAGATAACCATTCTTTCCTTTGACCAAAAGGATAGACACATTTTAAACTATATTCTTGGTTTTACTTTCATGTTATTATGTCATTATTATCCCCCCTACCCCATAAAAAGGGGCCTACAATTTCTCAAAAAATCAGCAAGTAAATCCACAGCCTGGATCCATGAATTGCCTTAGATTTCTTTATCTATTGATCATTCACACATTGTCTACGTTATCCAGTTTCTCTTTGTTAAAATCACATTCATGCAGCCCTGACTGTCTGACTCAGTTAAATGGAGAGTCCTCCTTCACACCAGAAGTTTGCTGGTTCAGTTTGCGGTAAGGGCACATACCTACATTGCAGTTGGATTCCTGGTTGGGACACAAAATGGAGGCAACTGATCGATGTTTTTCTCTCCCTTTGTCTCTTTCTAAAACCAATAAAAAAAGCATATCCCTCAGATGAGGATTAAAAAAAAGTGAAATACATATTCATGCAAACTTAAATGAAATAGAAATCCAACAGTAGGAAAACAAGTTAATTAGAGTTGAAAATATATCATTAATTTTCTATCTTCTTTAAGAACTTTGAAAATGGCGGAAGTTAAAGTTTTCTCTTTGGAGTCAAAATTCTAAGACAGAGCCTAGTGGTAAGTGGTATGTCTTTGGCCTTGGGGCAGTGTTTTCAGCTTAATTTAAATTTCAGTAAAAAGAGAATAAATGAAAGTTATCCTTATTTTCAGGAAAAAGCCATGAAAACCAGCCAATTGTAAATTGGCTCCAATGACCCTCCCATTTTATTTCCACACATACACAGAAATATATGCTTAGGTACTTATTCTCTACTAGAGGCCTGGTGCACAAAAATTTGTGCACTAGAGGACAAGGGGGGGTCCCTCTGTCTGGCCTGTGCCCTCTTGCAGTCTGGGACCCCTTGAGGGATGTCCACCTGCTGGCTTAGGCCTGCTCCCTGGGGGATCGGGCCTAAGATGACAGTCAGAGATCCCTCTGGCAGACTGGGAACCCTCAGGGGATGTCCACTTGCCAGCAGGGAGCAGGCCTAAGCTGCAGTCAGACATCCTTAGCACTGCTGAGGAGGCAGGAGGATAGGCTCCCACCACCATTGCTGTACTGGCAGCCTTCTGCTTGTGGCTGAGTAGAGCTCCCCCTGTGGGAGTGCCCTGACCACCAGGGGAAGCTCCTGCATTGAGCATCTTCCCCCTGATGGTGAGTGTGTGTCATAGTGACCAATCATTCCCAGGCGTTCTGCTGTTAGAATCAACTTGCATGTTATTATATAGAATTATATAGCATAGAGGCCTGGTGCATGGGTGGGGGCCAGCTGGTTTACCCTGAAGGGTGTCTGGGATCAGGGTGGGGTTCCCACTGCGGTGCCTGGCCAGCCTCGGTGAGGGGTTGATGGATGTTTGCAGGCTGGCCACAGTTCCTTCAGGGTAGGGGTGGCTGCTGGGGTGCCTGGCCAGCCTGAGTGAAGGGCTGATGGCTGTTTGCAAGCTGGCCACAGCCCCTTCAAGGTGGGTGTCCCCCCCCCTGGAGTGCCTGGCCAGCCTGGGTGTGGGGCTGATGGCTCTTTGCAGGCTGGCCACAGCTCCCATTGACCCAATATTCCAGTGAGGATGGCTGGAATGAAGCCTCCTGTTTGCTTCAGCTCCATGGCTTCTATAATTGAAACTTTGTTGCCTTGAGCAGAGGCCCAGCCAGCCTAGACAGACAGTTTCCTCCATTGCTGGTGCAACAGAAGGCTCCTGTTTGCTCTAGCTCTGTGGTTGCCAGCTGCCATCTTGGTTGGGTTAATTTGCATACAGTCACTCTGATTTGCATGGCTTGTCTGGTGGGTGTGGCTTAGGTGTAATGGAGTGAGGGTTAATTTGCATATTTCTCTTTTATTAGATTAGATTTTTATGTGAATAAAAATATTTAAATGTATAATTTTACTAATATTTTACAGAAGCACAATGCAGTGAGCAAGCCTCCCTGCACTCTTCCTTGAAGTGAATAATACCTGCAAGAAAGTATATTTTATCAATTGCAAGAGTTCCAAAATACATAAACATTAAAAATAATTTTTGAAAGAGTAACCAACAGAATTGACACCTATAGAAAGAGCTTTACAAATGTCCTGTTAGATAAATAAATAATGTATTAATATGTTTGACTTAAACTGTCCTTAAACAAAAATGGTAATTAATGACTGAAATATCTATAATCTAAAACACACTCTTGCAGTCAGGGTGTGTGTGAGGGAAGCTAGCCTAAGCTGGGATTCAGGGATTCTTAGCGCTGCTACAGAGGCAGGAGAGGCTCCCGCCACCATTGTTGCACTGACCAGCCAGAGCCCGGCTTCAGGCTGAGCAGCACTCCTGCTTTGGGAGGCACTGACCACCAGGGGACAGCTCTTGCATTGAGCATTGCCCCCTGGTGATCAGTGCACATCATAGCAAGCAGTCGTTCCATCATCAGGCTGAAACCAGCTCCCCAACATCCCCCGAGGGTTCCCAGATTACGAGAGGGTGCAGGACAGATTGAGGGACCCCACCAGTGCACAATCGGGGCTATGGAGGATCCAGGAGGTTGGCCAGCTGGGGAGGGACTACAGGAGGGCTCTATGCTATGTCTGGCCCATATCGCTCAGTCTTGATTGGCTGGACCCCAGCAGCAAGCCAACCTACCAGTCGGAGCATCTGCCCCATGGTGATCAATGCATGTCGTAATAATCAGTTGAACGACCTTAGCTTATCATTAGCATATTAATGTTTGATTGGTTGAACATCTGATGAGACAACTGAACACAGCATATTAGGCTTTGATTACTGTACTAGGGGCCGAGTGCACAAAAATTTGTGCACTTGGGGGGATCCCTCAGCCTGGCCTGTGCCCTCTTGCAGTTTGGGACCCCTCAGGAAATGTCCACCTGTTGGCATGCCTGTCCAGCCTGGATGAGGGGCTGAGGCCCGTTTTCAGGCTGCCCACAGTCCCTTCATGGTTTGGGTCCCTACTGGGGTGCCTGGCCAGCCTGGGTGAGGGGCTGAGGGCTGTTTGCAGGCTTGCCACAGCTCCCATTGACTCAAGGTCCCAGGGAGGCTGGCTGGAAGCAGGTTTCTGGGTTTCATTTGTGTTCTATATTTGAAACTTTGTTGCATTGAGCGGAGGCCACAGCTGGCCTAGGCAGGCAGTTTCCTCCATCACTGGCCTCCATCACTGCTCTAGCTCCATGGCTTCTGGCCACCATCTTTGCTGGGTGAATTTGCATATCATCGCTTTGATTGGCTGTTGGGTGTGGCCAAGGTGTAAGGGAGTGAGGGTTAATTTGCATATTACTCTTTTATTAGATTAGATACTAGAATCCTAGTGCATAAAATCCATGCAATGGGGGAGGTCCCTCAGCCTAGCCTGCACCCTCTTGCAATCCGGGACCCTTCAGGGGATGTCCACCTGCTGACTTAGGTCCATTCCCCAAGGGACAGTTGGAAATCCCTGTTGTAGTCTGGAACCCCTCACTCCTTATCGCCTGCCTGCTCACTGGTCCTTACCACTGCTGAGAAACTTGGACTCCTTTCTCTGCAATCTGCCCAAAGCCACCTCTGTGGCGATTGGGAAAACAAAGGGAGGGCGCGGTTTTGAAAACCTCAGAGGGAATGCCGGGTCCCTCGGCAGTGGCCAGTCCCCTTGAGATTGCACCTGCAAAACTACTAAGGGAGCTAGTCCAAGGGAGGGGAAGCAGCCTCAGTGCCCGAGGCCAAATTCCAGGAGGTGAACAGTGCTGTTGAGATCAAGCATTGGTCCTTTGGGCCTGTCCTGTCCTCATGAGATTGCACCTACAGGACTAATAAGGGAGCGAGTCCCCAGTTCCACTCCACCTCCACCACCAATTGATTGGAGTCTTAGGGTCATGAGGAGGGACCAAGAGGTCTGCCTTTCAGTCGCTTTCTAGTCACCACTCGCCAGTCACTGCTACCGCTGATCGATCAGCTCCCTAGCCTGGCGTTCAGTTGAACCTGCAGTGGTTGTGGATGTTATGGACCCAGCCTCTTTATATATATAGATAGGATTTCAAGGACCATTTCACTTTTCTTATCAAGTTTTCACCTCAAAACTTTTTGTATGGCTGACATATAGTTTAGCTCTAATGTATTGTAAGGAAATTTTATTCCATTCACATATTCATTTCTTTATAGATTCCCTTCATTTTTGAAAAAGAATGGACAGGCAGCCTATTTTCTATGGACCTGGGTTGTATCAATGAGGAATACTGGAGGGCAAATAAACTTTATTGAACAAGTTAGTAAAACCAAAATGAGGGTCTTTGAGTATGACTTCTTGTCTTATGAAATCTAAGAATGAAGTCATGGACAAAAATCATTGGTAGAAACAAAGTTTATTGAGAGAGGCCAGTCCTGGAAAACATGCAGCTGGGGTTCCATGTTGCATTTGGTTGTAGTTCAGCCTCTAAGAGAACGGAAGTATTTTAGTCCGTGTGTGATATCCCACATGGCCATAAGCCACAGGGATGTTAGGAACCCATTGCAGGCCTGAGAGAGAGGGTGAGGAAGCTGCACTTTTTAATATAGGGGCAGGATATAGCCATGCCAGCTCCTGATTGGTCCTTTCAAATCATTTTGCCTTAGTAACATCCTTGGGATTGGTTTATATGTCTCATTGCCTTGTGATTGGTTATTTGCAAGCTGCCTGTCTTACAAACATCAGACATTTTTTAACTGGCTTCTTGGGTGCACTCCCTTCTTTCTCCACCCAGTTGGGTTGTCTTAGTAATCCTCCTAGTTGGGTACCTTCCCCCTCCTCCATTGTCCCCATCCCTGTCTCCTAAACTTCCTTTTGTTTTCTCCTTAGGATCAACAAAGCTAACTTTCCCTCATCCCAGAGAGCACCCTCTATAAGAGACAACAATGAATACTTTCATATATCTAAAGAGATAGAATTTCATTATAATTTAGTGAATTGATGTTTGAGTATTTAAAACTCTGAAGTTATTAGCAGCTAAACACAGATTAAGAGCATATAAACATCAAATGGTACAATTTAGACAATACTTTCATATCTTGTATATAATTTGATCATCAAAAATATTTTTTGATAGGACAGATGAAGAAAACAGTACTCCAAAAGATGATTCCATATATTTTGGCATTTAGGTCTTTTCTTTTTCTCATTCCACATGTCAATTATATTAAATTTTTAAACAGAAAAATCTAGAGGGAGGAAACTTTTCTCAAAACAAAAACCAAACAGAAAATAAAATAGACAAATCATTTTTTCTTTCTTTGTATAGCACTAAATATATTAATGCTCAGTAAATATCAGTAATGGTGATTTCTAATGTATAGTTAATAGAAAGTTATTTTTCTTACAGGTATTACCACTTATAGTTCCTTATTGATGTTGAGGGAACCTTTTTTTAATGATTTCTTATTTTTCTTTATTTGGCAATGTCGTGTTAATGAAAAACCTGTGCTGTTTTTAGCTTATTAGCAGGAGAATATAGGACTCAGTGTTAAATAGTTTGTGGAGGGGAGCAGCAGTAAGATATACATTTTTCCATGTGATAATCTATTAAACACTCAGCAGGAGGGTAATAGACACTGCAAACAAAATTAAATGTGCAAAATTAGAATCCTTTCTAAATAAGACAACAGGTCACAAAAGTATTAATAAACTTGAATTAATAATGTGCTCTATAGAAAATGAAGACTGGTATTTCAATTTTTTGCTCTTAATTTAAATTCCAGAAATTAGGCCCAAATCACCAAACAAAGCTGATGTCATGAAATGCCATTTTGTAAAGTTCATACTGACACTAACAGATATTACTTTTTAAATGTAAGAATGTATACTAGAAAGAGAAATTAACTTTCAAGAATAAAGATATTACTATTTACAGCATAAAAACAGATTCTTAAAAGGGAAGAATTTTGTATAAAAGCAGCAGAAAAAAACTGTTAGTATATTCTGGAGTTTAGATAATCTTTTTCTGACTTATATCAGTAGTCCTCTCTTTTGCTATCCACCCTACCCCTCCAACCCCCTCCCAGAGGATTATAATGTTGGCTATTTGATTAAATATACACATTTCTTGGAAATATTTATTTGCCCCCTTCAACTGTGACTATATCGTCATATGGTAAACACTGCAATTGTGATAACATAGATAGATATACCTCGCACCTATTACAATGGCTATCGTCAATAGATAGCAAGTATTGGCAAGGATTTGGAGCAAAGGGAACCCTTATGCTCTGTTGATGGGAAAACTAGTACAGCCACTGTGGAAAACAGAATGGAGGTTCCTCAAAAATTAATCAACTACCATATGATGTAGCAATCCTAATTCTTGGTACAAATCCTATTACTTCTCAAAGAGATATCTGCATCCTATGTTCATTGCAGCATTATTTTCAACAGTCAAGACTTGAAAACAACTTAAATTTCCTTCAATAGAAGAATAAATGAATGAGAAAAAAAACACACAACACCATGTTTTCCTTAGTACATAATGGGAAATATAATGTGTCATGATTTCCTTATTTCTTAGGCTGTCAGGAAATTCAATTAAGCTTTAAATTGGATTTACTAGCTAACTGTGTTTCTGAAATATTACTCTTCTTCCAAAGATTTAAAGTTTTTGTTTTTAAATTATTTTCCAGCTCTGTTGACCTGTAATTCACAGTTAACATTGTATAAGTTTATGATGTACAATGTGATAATTTGATAATCTGAAATGTTTACCACAAGTTGAATTAATACTTCTATCTTCTCATAATTACCTTGCATGTGTATGTGTATGGTGAGAACATTTCAGATCTCTCTGTTATTTTTAAGCATAGAGTTAACAATACTGTATTTGTTGATAATTATTATCACCATGCTGTATTTTAGATCTCCAGAACTTATATATTTTATAGTTGGAAGTGTGTACTCTGACCAACATTGCCCCCTTTTTTCTAACTCCCATTCCTTATTAACCACCATTCCCAGTCTCTGTTTCTGTGAATTCAGTTTTTTTCTAAATTCCACATATAAGAGGCCTTATAGATAATTTGTTTTCCCTTTTTGATTTCACTTAGTATAATACCTCCAAGGTCTATCCATAGTTTCACAAATGACAAGATATCCTTCTTTATAAGGCTGAATAGTATTCTATTGTGGCCTGGTGCACAAAATTCATGCACATTGAAAGGGGATTAATTAGAGGAAATACTTTAATATTGCTATTTGCCCTTTCTCTATAATAGAAGTGTCAGAGATGAAAGAAAATTAGTAATATGTATATGAAAATCTTCCTCCTGTCAGAGTCTGGGGTGCACCATGGGATCCAGAGTCAAGTCCTTACCCACCCACGTGCAACTCAAAATCATGTGAGACCCAGACCTGGCAGAACCCCCCTCATTGGGCTACAGCCAGACCTGGCCGGTCCCACTGTTGTCAAGCCCTGCCAGGCGGGGGGTTCAGCCTCAGGTCCCCTGGCCTGAGGTTCCCAACCCAGGCCATGACGGGGGGCATGGCCTGAGGTTCTCTGTCAAGCCATGCCAGGTCAGGGGAGTGGCCTGAGTTCCCCCTGAGGCCCACCTGGCACTGGGGTGGGAGGCACACCTTGAGGTCCCCATCAACTCCTGATGGATGGGGGACATAGACTCAGGTCCCTGGTCTGGCATCAGAGTGGGGGGCATAGCCTCAGGTCCCCTGGCCCAATGCCGGGGCACTAGGGGAGGGGGCGTGGCCTGAGATCCCCATCAAGCCATGCCAGGTGGTAGACACAGCCTGAGGTCCCCTGTCAAGTCCCATGGGGGGGACACACAGACTCAGATCCCTGCTGATTGATCCTTAAGGCTCCTTATGGGAACTTGGCCTCAACTGTGGGTACAGCCATCTTTATGGTGGAGTGATGGTCAATTTGCATATTCCTTCTTAATTATATAGGATGTTATTTTTAACTCAGTATTTATTTGGTGTGTTATTCCCCTCTTTATCAGATGAGCAAATTAACTTTTTAAATATATATTTTACTATCTTACTTTATTCAAAAGCATAAATGTTTGCTTTTGTCTTTATTAAAGCAGTCTTCATTTTATCTCTGCTAAGTAGTACTGCTTCATAGACAATTTTACTGACAAGCCTTTTGAGACAGTGATACTATGATTAGCTTCTTCATAGCATTTACTTCTTTATGACATTTTACCTATTTGTTAATTTAATGCAGGAAATCTAAATATCTCTAGAGACTATCTTTGAAACATTAAATAGAGTGGGGAATAAGTATCCTGTTTCCATCATTACACATTTATGATTTTATTACATTAGCTACCTTACCTAAAGGAATATTCCTTCAATTAAATTTCCTTTTTTGGTTACCAGTATTTTTTATCTAAAATTTTCATTTTAAAGGGTTTTGTTTTTTGTGCATAATGAAAGAAATTTTAAATATCTCTTTAAGATATTAATTAGTATATAATTGCATTGAAGCTTTCAGTTTTTTTAAAGCAGTTTCAGATTCACAGTAAAACTTATGAGATTTCCCATGTATTTCCTCACATCATAATCCTCTGATGTTTATTCAAATACCAGGGGCCCCTTAAATGAAATGAGTGCACTGGGGTGGTTTCCTCAACCCAACCTGCCCCCTCTCACATACTGGGAGCTCTCAGGGGATGTCCTATTGATGCTTAGATCTGCTCCCTGCTCCCCTTGGGGTACAGGCCTAAGCCGCAGTCTGGCCCCTTTGTGGGAGGTGACCAGGCTGATGAGTGGAAGGCACCAGCCCCATCACCCCACTGCTGCAGCCACTGCCAGTCACCGCAGCCACCAATGTGTTTTCATCAACATGAACTCCAGTCCCTTCACCATGAAAAAATGACAACTTTCTTTAGACATTTTCAAGATGTGTCTTTCATAGTATATACCATTTCTTTATTTTTTTTATCCTCACCTGAGGATATGTTCCATGGATTTTTAGAGAATGTGGAAGAGAAGGTAAAAACAGAGAGAAACATTGAAGTGAGAGGAACACTTTGGTTGCCTCCTGCATGAGCCCTGACCTGGGCCCTTGCCAGAGAGGAGCCTGCAACCTAGGTACATGCCCTTGGTCAGAATTGAACCCAGACTCTGCAGTCAGCAGGCTGAGGCATTATGCACTGAGCCAAACCGGCTAGAGCAGGCTACAACATTTCTTAGCCCTCTAGCAGTGGACCTTCCTTTTTTTCTCCAGGAATGTGGTGGAAAAACCCTAGATTGTCTTTTTGGATTCTTATTACCCAAGTTACTAAGAATATTACCAGTGGCGTACAGGGAGCTTAGCCAATGAGTGGTAATAAAAGATGTTTCTTCTCTAGTTCACTCTGATTGCTGGCTCTGTCCTTGCCCCTCCAATCCCAGCTCCACCCCTGCCCAGGATTTCAGCCTCTGGGCAAGATTGCAGGCCTGGGCAGGGGACACCCAGACCCCTGCAATTACTGGCTGAACCCCTTCCCAGGCATCCAGCAGCTGGCCCAGGCTGCATGCTTGGGCAGGAGACACCCAGACGTCTGCTTTGCTGGCTCCATCCCTACCCAGGCCCCTACTATTGCTGGCTCCACCCCTGCCCTGTTCCCTGTGATTGCAGGCTCTGATCCTTCCCAGGCTTGCAGCCTCTGGCTGAGGCTGTATCCTGGGCAGGGTACCCCCATGCCCTCCAATTGCTGGCTCTGTGGAGCCCAGGCCCCTGTGATCACCAGCTCCAATCCTTCCACCTCCAATCCTGGCTCTGCCTGTGCCCAGGCCCCTGCAATCACTGACTCTGTGGAGATCAAGCCCCTGCAATCACTGGCTTTGCCCCTGCCGAGGCCTGAAGCCTCTAACCGAGGCTGCAGGTCTGGGCTGGGGACCCTCAGGCCCCTGCCATCACTGGCTCCACCCTTGCCCCACTGCAGCCTCTGGACAAGGCTGCAGGCCTGGACAGGGGATTCCCAGACCCCTGCTTTGTCCTCTCCATCCCTGCCCTGCTGCCTTTGTCTGAGGCTGCAGGTTGGGGCAGGGGACCCCCAGACCTCTGCGATCACGGGCTCTGCCCCTGCCTAGGCCTCTCTGATCACCGGGTCCACAGAGCCCAAGCCCCTGCAGTCACCGGCTTTGCCCCTTCCCCTTCCAATCACTGGCTCAAACCCTGCCCAGGCTTGGGCCTCTGCCAGAGGGCTCTGGCATGGGCAAGAGACCCCCCATCCCACTCTGATCACCTGTTCCGCCCCTTGGGCCCCCTGCCTTCCCCACCACCTGCCTGGCTAACAGGCCTGGCTAACAGGTGCCACCAGCTTTTGACTATGGGCCTGGCCATCTCTGTGATGGAGTGATGACTAATTTGCATATTACTCTTTTATTAGATAGATAGAGTTCGCTGTATTATATGGGTTTGGACAAATGTATAATGACATGTATCTATGATATGACCTCCAACATAAATATCACCATAGGATGATTTGGTAACTTTGTATCAGTAATGCTTTGCCTTCCTTCTTTTAGTGGTGATGGTGGGTAATATAGTTAATAGCAAAGTATGTTTGGAAATTCTCCAGAGAAGGGTATAGGCATAAGCTGTCACCTACTGCCCCTGTGGTATGAGACCATTACTAAGAAAAGTTATCTAGCTAAGTGAGGTTCTTAACATGATTACGTGCTACTCTCCAAATTCGTTTTGGTTCTACATCTCCTGGTTAAACAGGGTAAGAAATATTCTAGGGTTTAAATTGTAGGGTTTAAGTTATGTATTATACACTTTTAAATAAAAAATCTACTTTTTTGTGCTAATGTGTGTCAAAAGGCAGCTAAAATTTTTCAAGAATACAAAGCCTCCAGTTTCAAAGTATTTTTAGCAATATTGTGTTGTGATGCATCTTACATGTGTAATCCACCTATTGCTGGCTTATGGTCTCATTCTCTTTGCTTTTTTAAGTCACTTATGACTTATTTGATTTCCAGTGGTAAAAGGGTTGCTGTTATGATCTATTTTCTTCTTTCTTGTATACTTTATGTGCTTACATATTTATTTTACTTTTAAGAGTAGTTTCAGGAAAGAGAGATTATAAATGTGATTTAATCTGTTATATTTAGATAAGAGTAACAATGGTTTATTTTCATAGAGTATTACCATTTGAGAAGTGTGTTTTAAGAAGCATGGTATAAGAATGGTAAAGATTGCCTGATTAGTGTGGCTCAGTGGTTGAGCATCCTCCACCCAGGAACCAAGAGATAACTGATTCATTCCTGGTCAGGGCACATGACCAGGTTGTGGGCTCACTTCCCAGTAGGGGTTGTGCATGAGACTGCCAATTGATATTTCTCTCTCTTCAATGTTTCTATTTCTCTCTCTCTAAAATAATCAATAAAAACATATTAAAAATTGACATGCCTATGTCTTTTATATAGTTAATTTTGCTCATCTAAGAAGTAGAATTTATTTTAAAAAGGAAAGTAGGATTAAATCTTGTTTGTCTGATCGAGTGAAAAATAAAATTCTTGAATTCTGAAGAACAATTTTTAAAATAACTAGTGTATTTCTATAATGATTCTAACTGTATAAAGAATTGTTATATAAATTAAAACAAAAAGTTTAACATGATTTTTAAAAATACAAATCAATTAGATGGATAACATAATCTTTGAATAAATGTGGTGTTTAATTGTTAAGATTATAATATATATTTTAGGAAAATCCTGAAGAATAAGTGTATTCTTTGAGTTTGAAACTTTGTCTTCTTCTGATTTAAGACCAGATTTAAAGTCTGAATGTTTCTGTTGCACACAATACTATGACAGATTTCCAGAGCTATGTTTAAGATTTCTTGATATAGAAATAAGAGAATAAATATGTGACATTTTCCTGCTTATAATTTTCTGTATCTACTCTCAAGAACAGTTCAGCAAATCATGGGCCATTATATGGACACTATTTTACCACACTTTTAGCAAAAAAAAATCTGAAGAATATTACAGACATGTAGCAGTCTCAACTGTGAAAATCTAAAATGAGGTGTAAACTATGAAAATATTTGTAGCTTTTGAAGTGTGCTGTGAAAAGAAGTGGAGATAGAGATGTTGATAACAGGATCAATCTCTCTGGCACATCATTTGAAGGGTCAAAAGAGAGCCTGTCCAAATGTGGTGAGAAAAAGACCAGTTTCCTATGTCATTTTTAGTTTTTTTTTTTTTTTTTTTTTAACAGTTTTATCATACTACCACCAGTGAGATGAATTTTTAACATCAAGGGGCACAACAGAGTAAAAAATACTTTTGTAGATCTCAGATAAGAGCCCAACAGTGAAGTGTTTTTCTTAAAACTTAGTTATGCTGGGCTGAATACATATAGAGAATGTATATACAATCCCTTGGGCAAACAATAACTGCACCTTACTAAGTGTCAGGCACTCTGATGGACCCTTAGAATGTCTAATCTCTGCCCTTACTATCATTCCAGTTAGGTGGGGGAACTAGCAAATAAGAACATCTTATAGTAACACATAATAATCCCATCTAATAAAATAGTAATATGCAAATTAGTTATCACTCCATGACAAAGATGGCCATGCCCATAGCCACAAGATGGCAGCACCCAGTCTGACTCAGCCCTGCAACTGAAGTAGCCAGGCCTATTAGCCAGGCAGGTGGTGAGGGAGGTGGGGGGGGGGCAGCTGAGGGGCAGAGGCTTTAATCACAGGGACATAGGAAGGGGCAGAGCCGGCGATTGCAGAGGTTTGAGGGTCTTCTGCCCAAGCCTGCAGCCTCAGGCAGAGACTGCAGGCCTGGGCAGAGGCAGAGCTGTTGATCGCAGCAGTTTGGGTGTCTTCTGCCAAGGCCTGTAGCCTTTGGCAGAGACTGCAGGCCTGAGAAGGAGTGGAGCCGGCAATCACAGAAACCTGGGAAGGTGCGGAGCTGGCGATCACAGGGGTTTGGGGATCTTCTACCCAGACCTGCAGGCTCAGGCAGAGACTGCAGGCCTGGGCAGGGGCAGAACTGGAAATCAGCAGGGGTTTGGGGGTCTTCTGCCTTGGCCTGCAGCCTCCGGCAGAGAGGAGCAGGGAGAGCGGGAAGTGGGCCTAAGTGGTCAGTAGGACATCCCCTGAGGGCTCCCAATATGTGAGAGGGGTCAGGCTGAGCTGAGGAACCTCCCCCCGCCCAGTGCACAAATTTTATGCACCGGGCCCCTAGTCTATATATATAAAAACTTAAGCAACCCTTCAACCAGTAGCTATGACACACACTGATCATCAGAGGGCAGATGCTCAGTGCATAGTCATGGAAACATGGAACAGACTGATGAATCTCAGAGGGAAAGGGGGAGAGGGGAGGGCGGGAAGAGATTAACCAAATATCTTATATGCATACTAGAGGCCTGATGCATGGTTTCATGCAGTGGTGGGGTCCCTCTGCCTGGCCTGCAGGGATTGGGCTGAAACTGGCAATCTGACATCCCCCAAGAGATCCTGGATTGTGAAAGAGCACAGGTCAAACTGAAGGACCCCACTGGTGCAGGAATCCAAGACCAGGCCTCTAGTTCATTATAAATGACAGCATGAGGACATAGCAAATACTATGTAAGATATTTTCACACAAGTTTATGGGACAATGAGGAAAAGGATGTCATCCATCTTGGAGACATTACAACAGCTTTTGGAAGGTTGCATATTATGTGTGTGTGTGTGTGTGTGTGTGTGTGTGTGTGTGTTGTTGAGTTTGTGTTGATTTTTAAAGAAGAAATAAGTCAAAGAGTATACCATAAAAAGGGAATTGCATGTGCAAAATATTGCATGTGTGAAAAAGTCTGGCATGTTCAAGTACATCAAGCAATTTGGTGTGATGACACAAAATATATGTGAGAGGACCAGCAGCAGATAAAGTAGAAATAAAAATTTAGGCAGAAGCTGCATTTCAAGTGGTTTACTGAACCCCTTCTAAAGGTCTTAGAATTTATTTATTCTCAAGGTGAGAGGTAACCACTGATTAAATTCTAATAAGGAGTTGACAATAAATGTATATTCTGGAAAGATAATGTAAGCATAGTTTTGAAATATAAGGGAGACAAATTTAGTAAGGTACTATATTAAACTTCATGAATCTTGGGGAAAAATGCAAAAAAGATAATGAAAGAAAATCATCATTGAAAAATTATATAAATTATAAATGTTAGATAAGGTATTTAAAATATATGGATGAGAAATAAGAAATAAGTTAAAAGGTGATAGCATATGCTAAATGCTTTATATGGATTGCCTCTAATCCTTGAAATATCTGTAAGAGGAACATTATTTTAGTCTATTTTTTAGATGGGAAAAGTCTCAGAGTCCTTAACTTTTCCAAGACATCCACAGTTTTCTCCATATAATCCGTAGAAAGTTTCAAGTTATTTTTTACGTTCAAAGCCGTGTGCTGGTTAGCAGAGAGTTAGAGATGGGGCAGACTTATTTTCTTATCAAAAGGTAAAGAAACATTTTTCATCAAATTGTCAAAAATGATTAATATTTCATGAGATGATTGAAAGCTTACATTGTAAATAGAGACTTCCAATTCATAAGATACAAACACAAGGTAATATTTTAGATGTTATTGATAAAGTTGAATATATCAAATAAATTTGGGAACTTCATGTCATGCTAGAAATAACAGTTAAGCTGTAATTTTAATTTTATTTTTCCCATCATCATTTATCTCCTCTATATCTTTTTATACCTCCACATGTCCCCTTCCATTTGCAATTACCACACTGTTGTCTATGGGGTCTGGAGGGACTGAGCAAAAATGTAAAAAAAGAACAATTAAAGAACTCAAGTTAAACACTTTTAGTGTTTAATTTCACAGTTTTTAGAAGTAGGGACATGGCCTGATGGCTGTTTAAACATTGAAAACTGAATTTGTTAAAAATATATATTTTTGTGGATAATAAATATGTTCCTGGCTATAACCCAAATGATGCAGCTTAAAGACCTAAAACTACCAAATGGATTTCAGCAATTAATCTGTTAGTCCTAATGTCAAATATCACATTAAATAGAAGCAGTGGCATTATCATAAAAGCTTTGACACATTTTTGTTACTGGGGAAAAAAACAACAAATTATTCAAAAAAAGCAATTTATCATGATAAAAACATTTACTTATTTTACTCTCTTTTCTACATCTCAATAATATTTTCCCAGTTGGTTTGAAAATATTCAATATGTATGCATAATAAATCCATAACTTTACAACAAGGCAGTGTTTATATTTTAAAGAATTTACGCAAGCAGGGATAGAGACTAAAATGAAATTACAAAGTCCAATTACAAAGACACTTTTTGTAAAAACCGTTTTCTTCTAGGACAACTGTTTTCTACTAGCAAGGGTGATTTTCCCACCTTGTTGTTTCAGGATTAATTAAAATGGTTGTGCTAGTGTATTACAAATGGAAATGAAACATGTCATTGATTAATGTTGGTTGCTGGTTGCACTAGTGATTATAATTATACTTATTCTTCTGTGGCTTTCTCTCATGCTCATAAGTAAAAATTCACCTTTATTCTCATTAAGCACTTCAAACCCCACCAAAAACAATAATAACAAATTATCATGACTCATGACCATATTATCAAATAAAGTATTTTACCAGTGTTGCTGGAAATTTTATTGCAACAATATACAGTAAGTCTTTAATGTTGGTCAATAGGTTCTTGGAAATGGTGACTTTAAGTGCAGCAACATATACTGAAACCAATTTTACCGTAGGCTAATTGATATAAATTAGAGTTAAGTTCCTACTACTGTGTATGTTGATGTCTCCTAAATAGAACTCAGTTACTGAATTCCAAACTATTATATCTAATTGCCTTCTAGACTTTTTCCCATAGGTAATGACAGGAACCTCAAAATTAACATATTAATTTGAAGTCATTATCATATATATATATATATATATATATATATATATATATATATATAATGTTTTTGTTGACTTCAGAAAGAAGAAATGAGAGGGAGAGAGGAACATTAGTGAGAGAGAATCATTGATAGCTATGTCCTGAAGGTCCCCTACTTGGGATTGAGCCTGCAACATAGGCATGTGCCCTGGCAGGGAATCAAATCATGACTTCCTGGTTCATAGGTTGATACTCAACCACTGAGACACAATGGCCAGGTGAACTCATTATCTGTTCCCCAATGTACCCTTTTCTTTTTTTATGATGTGTCCAAACATCTCCATGTTCTTCAAGGCCATTCTCTCCATATCCTTAGAGTCCATACGCCCCCTGGCTCCATGGATACAATTAGTTAATAAGTCACCTAAATTCTTGCCAAGCTGGCATACCTCAGTGGTTGAACATTAACCTGTTAATCAGGAGTTCACAGTTCATTTCTCTATCACAGCACATGCCTCGGTTGTGGGCTCTATCTCCAGTGTGGGGCATGCAGGAGTCAGTGGATCAATGATTCTCTCTCATCATTGATATTTCTATCTATTTCTTCCTCTCCCTTCCTCTCTGAAATCAAAAATATATTTTTAAAACCCCCTAGATCATATCTCCTTAATCTCTATTAAAATTTACCCTTTCTTTATAGCAACTGGATGGCCTTTATTTTGGCTTTTATGACAACTTTTCTGCATTATGAAAATCACTGCACACCCCCTTTTCTCTTCTCTAGTAGAATTCTGATCGATGTAACCTATCCCTCTCCATGTACTCCCTTCAGAGACATCCTGAAAACTCATCTGCAGTATAAAGAGTTGGTTTGGTGACACTATCCTAGGTGAAAAGAATGAATAGGGGAAGGAAGAAGAAAAACCAATGTGAATTACTCACCACCATTGGATCCTCTGAGGACCTCAGAATTGCCTGCTGGGGAAATAGGAAAGGGGAACATTTACCTACTTGTTCCGGTCCTCATTGGCCAAGTGCTAGTCCATGGATTGTTTACTCCTTGGTGCTTCCACACTTAGGCATCCATGAATATGGAATGGTGTAGCAGGTGTCCAAAGGCGTGGCTTCTGAAAGACCTCAGGGTGGAAAGCAAATGATGCACTGAGATGAGCTGAGAAGTAGTAACAAACAGCTTCTCATGTAAGTGCTCTTCTCAATATATAAATCTCATTATGCAATGTCCATGCTTAAAAAACATCATGGCTTCATAAAGACTAAGCTGCTTAGCATAATGCCCCATAATTCTCTGGGAAGCCCTATATGGTCCTCCAAATCTGAGTCCAGTTTCTTCTTAAGTGATCCTGTGCTATTTACAGTATCTGAAAAAGGTACATACAGGAGTTCTTCATTATAAAATATACCTAGTACAACAGAAAGACAAAAAGGAAATTCATTCAGATTGGAATAAAATTTGGTAGGAAGTAGTGGCAGTGGCAGTAACAGAGCAGAATGAGGAGGCTAGTAGAGACTTTATATTATGATGAAACCAAGCAATGAAAACATAGCTTTTTTTCATATTTTGATAAGACTTAGAATATAGGACAACTGTATACTGATTCTTAAATGCATTTAAACGTTTTACATTTTTGCATGTAATTCTTCAGACATAAGAGTATGAAATAATATCCTTAATCACAGTTTGAGCTTTACAAAAGGATCATAAAAACGTAATTATTATTAAAACATGTTTTCATCAGTTTTCTCAAAGGGCTACATTAAATCTTAATTTCTAAGCATTCCTTAAAAATGTAACATAACTCTTATATTTTTTCATTTATTAACTGCTGAAGCTTTTTAGATCTTCATTTGGCAGGGGCTGTTTATGTGACTGGAATAGTAAGCAACATAACTTTAATGGCCTAATGAAAATGTGATTGTTGCAAGATATGCACTTTCACTTTCTAATCAAGTTGCATTGTATTTATATTGCATTGAGTAATGTTTATAGAACACTACAGTAAGTGAACAGTTATTGATAAAGAACCTGAGGAGAGAAGCAGGAATACTTAATAATATTAAGTGGTCCACAGGGGAGAGAGGGAAGCATTTTACTAGAGAATAATTTTATAAACTGTCAGTTTCTTAGTGATTATATTTATACTATACCCAATTTTGTTTATCTCCAGACTTATAACTGGGAATCCAGAGAATAAATGGATCATAAGAATACACTATATATTTACTTTTTGTTCTTTTATTCTCATAGGAGCTTTCCTGCTCTATTAAACTTGCCAGTGTACTTCTTTGTCTCCAATTAGACAAAATTCTGTGAGGTTAGCTGTCTTTTAATAACAATAAAGCAGAAAAATAATAATAAAAGTCATTTTCTGAAGCATATGCCTAAAAGTGGTACAACTAGGATTCAATTCAGGGTAAATATTAGAGTTTCTCTCTCTCTCTCTCTCTCTCTCTCTCTCTCTCTCTCTCTCTCTCTCTCTCTCTCTCTCTCCCCCTCTCTCTCCCCCTCTCCCCTCCCCTCCTCCCTCCCTCCCCATATATATATATGGCTAATATGCAAAGTGTCCCCTCAAGAGTTCAATTGGGAGACTGGGAGTTCGGTCACTATGATATGCACTGACCACCAGGAGGCAGTGCGGAATATAGCAGGCGGCCAGTAGCTGCAGCAGGGCGCTGAGGGAGCAAGGGAAAGAGGAAGCCACTTGGTTGGGAGGTGGGGAACCTAATGGGCGCTGATCACCAGCCAGGCCTAGGGCCCCTATCCATGCAGAACTTCATGCTCCGGGCCTCTAGTTTTTTATAACATGGTAATGAAATAAGACCCAGAGCTTAATTGGTGAAGCCCCACTCCCTTCATTTCTTTTGTTTTTATTTTTAAGAATTTTCAAGGATAATGCTCTGTTGCTTTTTTTGCAACATATCAATAGGCACATATCTGATTCTTTCTTATTGATGTTACATTTGACCAATATATTTGTACAGTCAACTTAATTGCTCTTTTACATTTTTTGACCTATTGCAGCCATTAATGACATATACATGATTTAAAGTTACAAAAGAGTGAATTTCTAATTCTGTATTTTTCTGCATTTAGAGAGAAACAAGTCTCATATCAATGCAGGATTAATAGGACAAATACTAAATTATTTTCCTTGTGGAGTAGGTTTTGTGTCTTCATGTGTTATTTTCCTCTCTGTTGTCATCTAAACCTGTTCATGGAAGAAAACATCAAACACCGCCTCTTCAAAGAAGCTTTCTGTGATTTCTCACCCAAGTCCCATACAGTATTTTCTGTATTCCATTTTATCTTCACCCTATCTATGTTATACTATAACAATAGCCTCTGCATGATAATTTTCTTGTCTGCCTGCCTTCCTAAGAGATACACCCCCTGAAGACAGGGATGATGTATCATAAGCCCTATCTTCTTCCAGGTCTTCACCCTTTGCCTTCTAAATGGTATTTGAAACAAGGGTTGGATATATTTAGAAAGTTCTACCAGTTCTTCATATTAAGCTTTTCAATTATTGAGTGAAAGAATGGTTGAATGAATAATTAATAACATTAGGAGTGATTTTTGATTGATACCTACATGTAAAACTACTTACCGTACCTATAACAGAGCTTAGTTCTTCTACTTTTGTGTTAATCTAACTATAGGCCCATTGCAGTGGATTCATGTAAATTTCAAAGTAGTAGACCAAAGCTTTTGACTGACTTCTGAGGCTTGAGCAGAATATAACACAACTAATGATCTGCGAAGCCAAACGGATTAGGTTTGAATCCTACATTCTAGATAAGTGGGCTTGCTTTTTAATTTCTTTGTTTAAGTAAACCATCTAATCTAATAAAAGAGTAATATGCAAATTGACCCTCACTCCATTACACCCACAAACCATGCTCACAAGCCACACCCATCAACCAATCAGGAGAAAATATGCAAATTAGCTCAACTAAGATTGCAGCAGCCATGGAGCTGGAGTTGCCCTGGGCAATGGAGGAAGCCAGGGCCCTGTGGGCCCTGAGCTCTACTCAAGGCTACAAAGTTTCAATTATAGAAGATAAACAAACCCCAGATACTTGCTGGGCTGGGACCTTGGGTTGCCAGGGGCAATACAGGCTTTGAGTGGGGGGACCAAGGCAACAAAGTTTCAATTATAGAAGTTAAATGAATCCCAGATACCTGCTTTCAGCCAGGCACCCCAGTAGGGACCCAAACCCTGAAGGGGTTGTGGGCAGCCTGAAAATGGCCCCCAGCCCCTCACCCAGGCTGGCCACACCCCATGAGGTGAGGGTTCCCACTGGGGGTATTGGCAAGCCTGCAAACAGCCATCAATGTCTCACCCAGGCTGGCCAGGCATGCCATCAGGTGGACATCCCTTGAGGGGTCCCAGACTACGAGAGGGCACAGGCTGGGCTGAGAGACACCTCCCCCCACACCTCCGAGTATACAAATTTTTGTTCACCAGGCCTCTAGTAGATATTGTAAGACATAACCAAATTTATAGAAATTACAGACTTATAATTATGCCAGGCACATAGTAAGCACTTAACAACTAAGTTACCTGAGGACATGTACAATTAAAGGAGAATAATTTCAAAGGGATGATAGAAATGTGATATTTCTTTCAAAGACTAAAGAGCATCTCAAATAAGATTTGGCACCAATTCCATTGCCAGCTAGTTTCTGTTCCCAGGTGATTAATAGTAGTATTAGGTGGTGATATATTTAGTTTAAACACTGACTCCTTGAAGCATGGCAAATTAACACCCAAAGGGTATCCCATATTATGCTCATTAGCATTATATAAGGAAAGATAATATTGTACTTATTATAATTAAAATAGAAAGTAACAAATTCACTTTTAATTTTCATAAACTTCCTAATATAATACAAGGAAAAGAAATAAAATAAATGTAAATAAAGTCATATATACTAAAAATATATCATTTTTTATTTTTTAAATGTTTTTTTATTCATTTTAAAGAGAGAAAAAGGAAAAGAGAGAGAGAGATAGAAATATCAATGAGAGAGAACATTGATCAACTGCCTCCAGATCACTGCCTACTGAAGATTGTGCCTGCTGCCTGGGTATGTGCCCTGACTGCGAATCAGCCTGGGGTCCTTTTGGTGCAGGAATGGGTGCTCAACCACTGAGAAACATCAGCCGAGCCATTTATTATTTTTTGGTCTGGGTTTGTTTTTTTGTCAGATTGTCATCAGTTTAAAATCTCATAGCTTGGGTCTTAGAACAAAAGTAATAAAAATCCCATTGTTAAAATGTTGAAAGAACTTTACTACTGCTTATGAAAACTCCCCGAAGAAAGGCACTTGAGCTGTACTTGGTCTCATGCTTTCTTGATTTCATAATAACAGCTGTCCCTTATGTACTTAAAAAGTAAACTGTCTTTTTGAGAATCTCCTTTCTGCTTTGGATCAAGCACTTTACTGAACTAATCTCATATGTGTCCTTTTCTAGTGGTGTCATAGGATGAGTCTATGCCTGCCCCAGCTGTTTCTAATTCAATGATTCTGGTTATCTTTGGGAAATGACTTAGAAAGTTTACTGTTTTGTTTAAATGGAGGCAGAATGTCTTATTGTATAATCACTGTAAGTTAAACAAGGTTTCTCCATCCTGCTTTATGTGGAAAAAACAAATAAACACGTATTTTCCCAGTTGGATAATGAAAGGGAGAAAAGGATTACAAAATTTTAACTCTATGTATAATCTGTGAGAGATGAGAATAGGTTTTATAACTTATCAAAATACACACACACACACACACACATAATTAGAGGCCCGGTGTATGAAATTCATGCACAGGGGGAGGATGGGGGTTCCTCAGCCCAGCCTGCCCCGTCTCACAGTCTGGAACCCCCAGTGGATGTCCTACTGATGGACCCAGTCTGGCAGGCACCGTGTGTGTGTGTGTGTGTGTGTGTGTGTGTGACCACTAGGGGCCTGCCTCCAGCCGCATCTGAGGTTCAGAGCAGTCCTCCTGTGTGTGTCTGTCTGCTTGAGGGCCTGCCCCCAGGCACACCATGGAGGCTTGGAGCAGGCACCCCTCTGTGTTGATCTCTGAGACTCCTGTCATTGCCTGCATGTTGTTCTCTTTTGTGAACTGTGTCCAGGGCTGGGTGCTGCCTGCCTGCCAAGCTTGCCTACTCCCCATCTTGCTCCAGCCACCAGAAAGCAGGGAAAACCCCGTCTGTTCGCTGTCTCATGGCTGGGCCAGCCTTTCCTGCTCCCGGATCCCCACAAGGGGCTGAGAAGCAGGCAAGTGCCACCTGCCCTGTTGTCACCACCGCCCGCCCTGCCCCTGCTGCTGTTCACTCTGTGGCTCCTGGCCTCCATCTTGGCTGGATTAATTTGCATAAAGCCTTCTGATTGGCTGGTGGGTGTGGCTTGGCTGGTGGACATGGCTTAGGCATATTGGAGAGATGGTTAATTTGCATATTACTCTTTTATTAGAGAGTGTGTGTGTGTGTGTGTGTGTGTGTACTGGAGGCCAGGTGCACAAAAATGTGTGTACTCGGGGGTGGGTGGGGTCCCTCAGCCTGGCCTATGCCATCTCACAGTCTGGGACCCCTTGGGGCATGTCCACCTGCTGGTTTAGGTCTGCTCCCCTGGGGATTGGGCCTAAGCTGACAGTCAGACATCCCTCTGGCAGCCTGGGAGCCCTCAGGGGATGTCCACTTGCTTACGGGAGCAGGCCTAAGCTGCAGTTGGACATCCTTAGTGCTGCTGAGGAGGTGAGAGAAGCTACCACCACCACCACTGTACTGGCAGCCGTCAGCTTGACTTGTGGCTGAGCAGAGCTCCCCCTGTGGGAGTGCACTGATCACCAGGGGGCAGCTCCTGAATTGAGCATCTTCCCCCTGGGGGTCAGTGTGTGTCATAGTGACCAGTCATTCCCAGTCACCCAGTCACTCTGTGTTAGGGTCAATTTGCATAATATATATGCCATATATATATATATATATATATATATATATATATATATATATCATACATTTCCAGTGAAAACAGATTTTTTTTCTTCTTTCTAAATTTTTGAGTAGTTTGTCAATATTGACAACTATAAGGAATATCGAATATAAAATTCTGAAATAGTGTGATTCAACAATACATGATGTTTTCTATTTTTTTTAAAATATCAATCAATTCCAGTGTCACTAAATGAAATGCAGGTAGATTTATTAATTAAGGAGTTAAAGCACTCTAAATATTTATCCCTTTAAGCACTGTTCAAGGTGTGGAACCAGCATATAGTTTATAAAAAACTTAAATTATGAATTCAGTTAAAAATAGAATATATTAGTAACTAGTGTTTTAATTTCCAATAAAAAATTTAAATGCTACCTTATTTTCCTCTCACCTTCAAATCTTGCGCTTCCTGTTTTCTCTGTGCTTCTTCCCCTCTAGCATGTTGCTGGTCCCACCAGCATGCTGCATGGATGAGCCTACCTGCTTATGAACATGTCTATTCCTTCACAGCTGGAGGGAATATTTAAACTGGTTTAAATTGTAAATGCTTTTCTGACAGCAGTTTAGAGAAAGGGTTGGTTGGAATTGCCTATAGTATGTAAATCCCATGTGAGGAAAATAATATTGTTTTTATATTTACTTTCCTTTACATTAAAGTATCTTCCCTTGATAGCAATTCTGTAGCTGCTTTCAGTATAGCTTGAACTTTCACTTTTAATAAAAGTAAATATTGAAATAATTTCATGGTCATTTCTTTATTTAATCAATAAAAATAACAAACACTGCAGTATTTTATTTAGGTTGAGCCTTAAATTCTTTCTACCAGTAATCCTGAATGTCTTTTGGCTGTGTTGCATGTAGGAAGGACTCATGTAGGAAGGAACAATAGAGCATTGTTTTAGTAGGACATAATTTTGAATTTAGTTGATCAGTTTTCTTATGCACCTTCTTCAAACTATGGATATGTTGACTGTGATTGTTTTATTAATTCAGAAAAATGTAAAGTATTTTTATAAGATGATACTAAAATCACAAATTAATTCTGTTTAATACCATCAGGAAAAAAATTATATAAAAATACATGGAAATTAAAACCACTACTCTAAATGATATAGTTATAATATGTATATAAATAAAAAGCCAGCAACCTAAACACCATAATGACCAGAATGACCGGTTGCTTTGATGCCCACATCTGGCCCAGGGAACCAACCAATCTGAGGATGGTGCCGGCCAGCCCACCACCCACAGCCCCTCCCAATGGCCATCCTCACCAACAAGAGGCTCCCTCCACTCCAATCAGGGGTGGGGCCTACTGGCCTGTCACCCACAGCCCCTCCCCCAGCTGGCCCATCCCTGATCTGGGGCAGGCTGGCTAGACAATCTCCTATGTTCTCCTCCTGATAAGCCTGACCCCCATCTGCTCTGATTGGGGTGGGCCATCCAGACCCCACTGTGCATGAATTCCTGCACTGGGCTTCTAGTATACTAATCATCTTACCTAATAATAGACAAACATGGAAATTGACCATCCCTTCACTAAGCTCACCAGCCAATCAGGAGAGTATGTAAATTAACCCAACATAGATGGTGGTTAATTTGCATATGTAGGCATAAAGTGGAAGGGTGGGAGTAGCAAAGATCGAAGGCTCTGGCCCTGGAGTGGTGAAGACCAGAGGCTCCAGAGCTGGAGCAGCCAAGACTGCAGGCTCCAGGGCTCGAGCGGCCAAGACTGTCCAGCCTGGGTCCCGGGTGCTAGAGGAAGCCGGTGCCGGCAGCCAGGGGAAGGGAAGGCCTATTGCACGAATCTCTTCATGCAACGGGCATCTAGTAATGCATATAAAAAGCCAGGTGCCGTCATGACCAGACAGAAGACCAAACAGCAGGCTAGGGAACTGAGGGAGTGGGAGCTATGGGCCTCCGGCCACCCACAGTGCAGGAGCAGGAGGGAGCTGTGGGCCCAAATACCAAAGGACTGGTCTGGCTCTCATGGCATGGCAGGGTAGTGCTGTGGAGGCTGAGGATCCTTGCAGGGCAAGGGACTGTGAGCATGGAGCTTCCTGGAGTGGCTGAGGTGAGGAGCATCACAGGGCAGGGGCGGTGGACTTGAGGCAGAGAAGCGGGGCAGGGGGTATGAGTATGGCATTTCACAGGGCAGGGAGGTAAAGGAGCCTTGCAGTGGTGGCTGAGGCCAAGGAGCCTCATGGGGCAGGGGCTATTAGTGTTGAGCTTCCCAGGGTGGCTGAGGCAGAGGAGCATGGCAGGGGCTGTGAGCATGGAGCTTCAAAAGGCATTTAAACAAAGGAGTGTTGCAGTGGTGGCTGAGGCCGAGAAGCCTAGTGGGGCAGGAGCTGTTGTCATGGAGCTTCTCGAGTGGCTGAGGTGGAGGAGCATCGCAGGGCAGGGGCAGCAAGCATAAAGCACGTCAGGGCGGTGGAGGCAGGGCAGGGGCTGTGAGCATGGAGCTTCGTGGGGCTGCTGAGGTAGAGGAGCATTGCAGGGCGTGGGCAGCAGTAAGGCTAAGGAGCCTCACGAGGTGGGGGCTGTTAGTGTGGAGCTTCGCGGGGCAGGGCCCACAGAGGTGGAGGAGTGACACTGGGCAGTAGACAAGGCCCTGATTGCAACTAGGCCTATGGATCCTAACTCTGCACTGAGCCTCTAGTATTATATAACACCTGCTATATTGTGTACAGAACAATTGCTGGTTTTGTATTGTCATAACCAGTCAAATGCATAAACATATTCTAGAACACGCTGAAATCATTTTTAGAATCTAAGCTGGACCAAGAGAACTTCCTCAACAGAAATTTGAAGTAGATATGCAAAATATCTTAAGATTATATTATTCAAGATAGGAGCTGGAGCACACGGTTCAAGGCGCTCTAGGAAAATAACAATGAAAGCAATATATATATATATATATATATATATATATATATATATATATATATATGAATAATAGGAGAAAAGAGGGAAGTAAAAGGAGGAAGATTGAGAAGAGGAGGATGAAGAGAAGAGGAGAGAGAAAATGGAATAAGCAGCTTGACCCAGGGACTGATAGTCACCTTTCCAACTATGCTAGCTAACCGGACCTCACTTACTTATCGTAATGCTTCCTCAGAGAGAAGATTGCAGGTTGACTGGTACTATTAATTTTCAGAACGATATCAAGGTAGAAAACAAACAACTGTAGAAGAACACAAAACAAACATTCCAACTGTTCATCTTTTAATACAGGCAAAAATAAGATGTGCAGGTCCCATATACATGTATTAGGAGTTCAAAAATAACTGAAAAAGAGATCATGGGAAATAATATAAAAAAAATAATAGGAATCAATCCACAGCCTTCAATAAAGGCTTTAACCTTCAATTTGAAAGAGTCTGTGAAATACTAAGTAACAAAAGTTCAAAACACTTATTTTATTTGTTTAAATACTTTTTTAAAATTTAAATTCTTTATTGTTTAAAGTATTACATAAATCTCCTTTTTATCCATTGATCTCTCCCTGGCTTCCCCCATCCCCTAGCCCATGCTATCATACCCCTCCCTGTTTGTGTCCATTGGTTATGCTCATGTGCATGCATACATGTCCTTTGGTTAACATCTTACTGCCTCACCCCTACCTTACCTCATAGGTTAAACAGTCTCTTTGATGCTTTATGACTCTGGTTCTTTATTTATTCACTAGGGGCCCAGTGCACAAAAATTTGTGCACTGGTGGAGGGGGGGTCCCTCAGCCCAGCCTGTGCCCTCTCGCAGTCTGCGACCCCTTGGGGGATGTCCACCTGTTGGCATGCCTGGCCAGCCTGGGTGAGGGGCTTATGGCTGTTTGCAGGCTGGCCAAGCCCCCCAGTGGGAACCCTCATGGCATGGGGGTGTGGCTAGCCTGGGTGAGGGGCTGAGGGCTGTTTTCAGGCTGCCCACAGACTGTTCAGGGTTCAGGTCCCTATTGGGGTGCCTGTCCAGACCGGGTAAGGAGCTGAGGGACATTTTCAGGCTGCCCACAACCCATGAAGGGTTCGGGTCTCTACTGTGGTGCCTGACCAGCCTGGCTAAGGGAGTGAGGGCCATTTTCAGGCTGCCCACAGCTCCCATTGACCCAACATCCCAGCGAGACTGGCTGGAAACAGATTTCTGGGGTTTATTTATCTTCTATAATTGAAACTTTGTTACTTTGAGTGGAGGCCTAGGCAGGCTCGAAGCCTCCTGTTTGCTTCAGCTCCATGGCTTCTATAATTAAAACACTGTTTCCTTGAGCAGAGGCCCAGCCCACCTATGCAGGCAGTTGCAACAGTTGCAATGGAAGTCTTTTACTCTAACTCCATGGCTGCTGGCCTCCATCTTGGCTGGGTTAATTTGCATACAGCTGCTCTGATTGGCTGGTATGCATGGCTTAGGTGTCTCAGAGTGATGGTTAATTTCCATATTACTCTTTTATTAGAGTAGATCACTTTATGTTGTTCATTATATTCCACAAATGAGTGAGATCTTATGATATTTACTTTCTCTGGCTTATTTAGCTTAGCATAGTGCTCTGCAGTTCCATCCATGCTGTTGCAAATGGTAAAAACCCCTTTTTTACCATAGCGTAGTATTCCATTGTATAGATGCACAACAGTTTTCTAATCCATTTACCTGCTAATAGACTTGTAGGCTGTTTCCAAATCTTAGCTATTGTAAATTGTGCTGCAATGAACACAGGTGTGCATATATCCTTTCTGATTGGTATTTCTGCTTTCTTGGGATATATTCCTCAGAGTGAGATTACTGGGTCAAAGAGGAGCTCAATTTTTAATTTTTTGAGAAAATGCCATACCGTTTTTCCACAATGTCTGCACCAGTCTGCATTCCCACCAGCAGTGTATGAAGGTTCCTTTTTCTCCACATTCTCTCCAACATTTATCATTTGTTGATTTGTTGATGATAGCCGTTCTAACAGGTGTGAGGTGATATCTCATTGTAGTTTTGATTTTTGTCTCTTGGAAGATTGGTGACTTTGAACATATTTTCATGTCTCGTGGCCTTCTGTATCCCCTCTTTTTTAAAAAAAATATATTTTGTTGATTTTTCACGGAGAGGAAGAGAGAGGGATAGAGAGTTAGAAACATCCATGAGAGAGAAGTATCGATCAGCTGCCCCTGCACACTCCCCACTGGGGATGTGCCTGCAACCAAGGTACATGCCCTTGACTGGAATTGAACCCGGGACCCTTGAGTCCGCAGGCTGACACTTTATCCACTGAGCCAAACCGGTTAGGGCTATATGCCTTCTTTTGGAGAGTGTCTATTTAGGTCCTTTGCCCATGTTTTTTATTCTTTTTGTTAAATTTCATAAGTTCCCTAAAATTTGGTGTATTAAAATCTTACCAGAGATAACATTTGCAAATATGTTCTCCCATGCAGTAGGATTTCTTGTTGCTTAGTTGGTGGTTTCTTTTGCTGTGCAGAAGCTTTTTTATTTTGATGTAGTCCCATTTGTTTATTTTCTCCTTAGTTTCCATTGCCCTAGGAGCTGTATCAGTAAAGTTATTGCTATGTCAGATGTCTGCTATTTTGCAGATTATGGCTTCTTCTAGGAATTTTATGGTTTCCTGTCTTATGCTTAAGTACTTTATCCATTTTGAGTTTATTTTTGTGTATGGTGTAATTTGGTGATCTAGTTTCATTTTTTTTGCCCGTACCTGTCCAATTTTCCCAACACCATTTATTGAATAGACTGTCTTGAACCTATTGTATGCTCTTGCCTTCTTTGTCAAATATCTATTGAGCATAAAGGTTTGGGTCAATTTCTGTGTTCTCTGTTCTATTCGATTGGTCTATAAGTCTGTTCTTGTGCCAGTACCATGCAGTTTTGAGAACAGTGTCTATGTAGT
Source organism: Murina feae (assembly GCA_004026665.1). Classification (NCBI taxonomy): domain Eukaryota; kingdom Metazoa; phylum Chordata; class Mammalia; order Chiroptera; family Vespertilionidae; genus Murina; species Murina feae. The sequence continues at coordinate 6,868 of PVJC01006830.1, read as the reverse complement.
ATAGTTTGATATCTGGTTTTGAGATTCCTCCAACTTTGTTCTTCTTTCTCAAGATTGCTGCAGCTATTCAGAGTCTTTTGTTTTTATTCCAGATGAATTTTTCGAGAGCTTGTTCTAGGACTTTGAATTATGCCATTGGTACTTTAATGGGGATTGCATTGAATTTATAGATTACTTTGGGTAATATGGACATTTTAATGATGTTGATTCTTCCAATCCATAAACACAGTATATTCTTCCATTTGTTTATATCTTCCTTTATCTCCTTTTTTCAGTGTCCTGTAATTTTCTGAGTACAGGTCTTTTACTTCCTTGGTTAAATTTATTCCTAGGTATCTTATCATTTTTGTTGCAATGGTAAATGGGATTGTTTTTTATTTGTTTGGTTGGTTTTTTTTTTTCACAACTTCAATTATGTTATTTTTATTTTATATATTTTTTTCACTTGGTAATGAGATTTTTCTTCTTTCATTTTTCTTTCTGTGAGTTTATTCTTGATGTATAAAAATACCATAGATTTTTTATTTTTAATTTTGTATCCTGATAAATTGCAAAATTCACTTATTATAGTAATATTTTGAAGGAATCTTTAGGGTTTTCTGTGTTCAATATCATGCCATCTGTAAATAATGGCAGTTTAACTTCTTCTTTTCCAATTTGGTTGCCTTTTATTTCTTCTTCTTCTCTGATCACTATTGCTAGCATTTCCAGTACTATGTTGAATAGGAGTAGTAAAATTGGGCATTCCTGTCTTGTTCCTATTCTTAGGGGAAATGGTTTTAGTTTTTGCCCATTGAGTATGATCTTGGTTGTAGGATTGTCATATAAGGCTTTTATTATGTTGAAGTATGATTCCTTTATTCCCACTTTTCTGAGAGCTTTTATCAGAAAAGGGTACTGGATTTTGTCAAATGCTTTCTCTGCATCAATTGATATAATTATGTGATTTTTGTTTCTCAATTTGTTTATGTGATGTATTATTTTTATTGATTTTCAGCTATTATATCAGCCTTGCATCCCCGGAATAAATCCCACTTGGTCATGGTGTATGATCTTTCTAATGTAATGCTGTATCATATTTGCTAAGATTTTGTTGAGGATTTTAGTATCTATGTTCATCAGGGATATTGGCCTGTAATTCACTTTCCTTGTTGTGTCTTTATCTTATTTTGTGATTAGAGTAATGCTGGTTTCATAGAAAGAGCTTGGAAGTGTGCTTCCCTCTTGAATTTTTTGGAATAGTCTGAGAAGGCTAGGTTTTAGTTCTTCTTTGAATGTTTGGTAAAACTCTCCTGTGAAGCTGTCTGGACCCAGGATTTTGTTTGCTGGAAGCTTTTTGATGACTGTTTCAATTTCCGCCTTAGTTATCAGTCTGTTGAGATTTTTGTATTCTTCTTGATTTTTGGAAGGTCATATTTTTCTAGGAATATGTCCATTTCCTCTAGGTTGTTTAATATTTTGGAATTAAATTATTCATATCTAATCTAATAAAAGTGTAATATGCAAATTAACCATCAATACAAGATACCTAAGCCATGCCCCCAGCCAAGCCCCCCAGCCAATCAGAGCAACTGTATGCAAATTAACCCAGCCAACATGGCAGCTGGCAGCCACAGAGCTGGAATGAGCAGGAGGCTTGCCCCGGTGATGCAAGAAGCTAAGGTTCCTGTCTGCCTAGGCTGGCTGTGGCAACAAAGTTTCAATTATAGAAGATAAATAAACCCCAGAGACCTGCTTCCAGCCTTGGGCTCAAGGAAGCGCTGGGAGCCTGGGTTGTCAGGGGCAACCCAACTAGGGCTCTAGTTAAAGCAACAAAGTTTCAACTTTAGAAGTTAAATAAATTCCAGCCAGCCTTGCTGTAAACAGCCATCAGCCACTCACCCAGGCTGGCCAGGTACCCCAGCAGGAATGCCTTCCCTGAAGGGGATGTGGCCTGCCTGCAAACAGCCATCAGCCCCTCACCCAGGCTGGATAGGTATCCCAGGGGGGATACCCACCATGAAGGGATGTGGCCAGCCTGAAAATAGCCATCAGCCTCTCATCCAGGCTGGCCAGGTACCCCAGCAGGACCACCCTCCCTGAAGGGGCTGTGGGCAGCCTGAAAACGGCTCTCAGCCCCTCACCCAGGCTGCCCAGGCACCCCAGCAGTGACCCAAACCCTAAAGGTACTGTGGGAAGCATGAAAACGGCCCTCAGCCCCTCAGCAAAGCTGACCACACCCCCATAGCGTGAGGGTCCCCACTGGGGGGCTTGGCCATCCTGCAAACAGCCACCAGCCCCTCACTGAGGCTGGTCAGGCACAATAGCAGGTGGGCATCCCCCATGAGGTCCCAGACTGTGAGAGGGCACAGGCTGGGCTGAGGGGTCTCCCCAAGTGCACAAATTTTTGTGCACCGGGCCCCTACCCTTAGTCCCCTATTGTGTGTGTGTGTGTGTGTGTGTGTGTATAATCTAGTAAAAGAGTAATATTAAAATTGACTGTTTCTATGGGACAGCTAAGTCATGCCCACCAGCCCATCAGAGCCGCCCTATGCAAATTAACCCAGTCAAGATGGAGGCCGGCAGTCACGGAGCTGGAATAAACAGCAGGCTTCCGTTGAACCAGGAATAAACTGTCTGCCAGCCAGATGGGCTTCTCCCAGCTCCAGGCAACATTATTGCAACATTGTTTCAATTATAGAAGCCTCGGAGCTGAAGGAATCAGCAGGCTTCTGTTGCACCAGCAATGGGCCAGCTGGGCCTCTCTCTGCTAACGGCAACATTCTTGCAATTATAGAAGCCATGGAGCTGACTCAAACAGGAGGCTTTGTTTCCTGCCTAGGCTTTGGCTTAAAGCAACAGTTTCAATTATAGAAGGTAAATAAACCGCAGAAACCTGCTTCCAGCCAGCCTTGCTGGGACATTGAGTCAATGGGAGCTGTGGGCAGCCTGAAAGCTTGAAAACAGCCCTCAGGCCCACACCCAGGCTGGCCAGGTACCCCAGTAGGGACCTGAAACCTGAAGGGACTGTGGGCAGCCTGCAAACAGGTAGTGGGGTGGCTGCTTCTTGGGTGGTCATGGGCAGCAACTTCTCATGGCATAGCTGTTCCTCAGGTGGTCGCATGTGGCACCTGCTAGTGTGGCTATTGGAACAGTCATGGAGCACAGGGCTGCTGTGTAAGGCTCAGCTATTCATGTATGTGGTCAGAGAGCCTGGAGTTGCTGTGTAAGACTCGGCTGTTTGCTTGCAGATTTGGGGTTCGGGGCCACTGTATAAGATTTGGCTCTTTGTATATGCTGTCACGTAGACTGGCACTGCTGTGTAAGGCTCGGTGTTTGCCCAGGGCTAAAGTGTCTGGCTGGTGGGAGGGGAGTCTCTTTGGAACTCACAGGATACTTCACCTGTGGAGGCTGGAGTCCTCGTGTCCATTGATAGGCAGCAAGACCCTGGCTGGGCTGGCTGTAGGATCCTGGGTGGTGTCTGAGAGCACCTTGGGTGGAGTGAGGCTGGGTTCTCAGTCACAGGAGTTCTCCCCTTCAAGATGGTGTGGCCTCTACAGCAGAGCTGAAACTGGGAGAAATTACAGCAGTAGCAGAGGCTGCCTGGTTATGTGAGCCTGGTCCTCAGCCCCCAAATGTCCTGTAAGATGTAGCTGTCCCTTACTCAGTCTCACACACACACACACACACACACGCATACACACACCATGCATTCACTCACTCCCCTTTTGCTCCCTCACTCACTCCCAGCCTTTCCCTCACTGCCATCCTCCCAGCCACCATCTTGGAATCTTTATTATTTTTTTGATCACTTTTCTTATTTCACTCCATTTTGTTATTGCTTTCATGATTTCTGATGAGCTCTCTACTATAATTTTTACTTTTTTAATCTATGGCTGACATTGTGTTTTACAATGTGTTTTAGATACAACACTAAAACACTTTCTAAAATGAAAGAAAAAGGAAAACATTGTACTTATTAAAATCAAAAACTTGTGCTATGTGAAATACAATCGTGAGAATAAGCCATAAAATAGTAGAAAATATTTGAAAAGTATATATTGAATACTTGTGTCCACAATACACAAGAAACTCTTAAAGTTAAAGCAAAAACAAACAACACAAAGAAGATATAGAGGTGAAAAATAAGTATATGAAAAAATTCTCAACATCATTTACATTTAGAGAATTATAATTTAAAACTTATCAATAGCCTGGGTGGTGTGGGTCTATGGTTGAGTGTCCATCCATGAACCAGGTCACAGTTCAATTCCCAATCAGGGCACATGCTCTGATTGCAGGCTTGATCTCCAGTGGGGGGTGTGCAGGAAGCAGCCAATCAATGTTTCTAGCCCTCTCACCCTTTCCCTTCCTCTCTCTCTAAAATAATTAAAAACATATTTAAAAATATAAAACATATTGACAAAATGGCTAATATTCAGCAAACTGATAATACCAATTGCTGGTGAGAATGCAAAGTAACAGGAATTTTCATTCATTAATGATATGATTCCAAATGGTAAAGCTACTTTAGAAGACATTTTAGCATTTTCTTATAAAACTAAACCTAGTCTTATCACATGATCCATTAATTCTTCTCTTACATATTTATCCAATTGTCTGAAAGGTAGTGTCAGTTTTGTTTATAATTACCCAAAACAGGATACAACCAGTAAGTCTTTCAACAAGTTAATGAATAAAAAAAAATCTGTGGTACAATTAATATTTATTCATTGACAAAAAATAAATGAACTGCTAAGCAACAAAAGACATAGATCAATCTTAAATGTAAAGCAGCCAGTTTAAAATGGCTACATACTGTTTAATTTCATTTATTGGACATTTTGGCAATGGCAAAACTAGAGATAGTAAGCAGATTAGTGGCTGCCAGGGGAAAGAGGTAAGCATTGAATATGTGAAGAACAGGGTATTTTTTTAGAGCAGTAAAATTATTTTATAAAATCCTCTAATGGTGACATGTGACATCATTATTTCTCAAAACCTTTAGAATTTTAGAGCATAAACAGTGAACCTCAATTTATGGAAATTAAAAAAAAATGAACTAGGATTTGGGGTGTGTGTGTGTGTGTGTATGTGTGTACCAGTTTGGAATGAAGAAAATGATAAAAAATCTAAGTACTGTAAATGTATGAAATAGCCATACAGAAGAATGGCAGGGGTGGGGGGATGCTAAACTAGATAATTTTAGAAATGAGTTTTTAAGTCTCTAGTGATAAGTTGTTTCCTGTTATGTATTGGTTCTGAAATTGAACAATTAATAAATGGATATCAGATGGCTAGAGTAAGGTTCCTCACTGTTGGAGGAAAATGGAGATCTATCTATCATCTGTTGTAATACTTATCTATCACTTGTTGTAATACTTTAAGCAATGAAATAAAAAAAAAGAAATGAGAAATGGCTGGAATGATCTATGTGGTAATGAAATAGAATTGGAAGTATCAGTAGGAAATCATGTTTAATTCAATGTTGATACAGGTGGTTATGTGTAAAAACATCAATAGATCTGTGTGCATACACAGATAACTACACAAATATATTCCCTTGCTGTGTCAGCTAGAAGCAATAACACCTCAGTAGCAATAAACTAGTGTCCACGTCTTGGTTTCAGAAAATACTCTCTAGTAGAGGAACCTGTGGGGAAATGGCTAATTTGAGGACCAGGGCAGAAAATACAAAGATAAGCCTAAAATATGTTACAGTGCCAGAAAGTAAGCTAGTGTTAAAAGCAAACAAGCAACAACTTTTGTGGATATAGGTATGTCAAAGGCACATAGAAATCAAATGAAAGAGCCCCCAAATGGACAGATTGAAATGGACTGAACAACAAAATGAATAAAGTTTATTGGGTATTAACACAAAGTATAAAAAAAATAAATTCTGCTGAGTCCATACTGATATAAATGACTGAATAATTAGATATATAAATGGGACAGAAAAGACAAATCTTATGCGCAGAAGAATTCCAAAAAGATACCCTGCCCTGAATTTGTATGAGTTCTCTATAGAGTTTAGTTCCCTTGGTAGGAATTGCGTTGGGTATTAGATAGAGAAGTAAACTTAAGAAATCAAGTTCCTAAGCGCTCCCACCTAAAGATAGGTTTCAGTATCTGATTCACAAAGAAAATTTCCAGAGGTCACTGAAAGCTCTTAGCTTTTAATATCCCACAGATAATAGTCCTACTTTCATAGACCTACTATGAGACTCAGAGCATTCCAAATGGAAGACAATGAGTTCATTCCAGTGTTTTACTGGCAAATGCTTTACAAATGGATCCTCAAAAGAAAAAAAAAATTTTGTTCTCTTCCTCCACATTCTTTCTAAAACTGTTTTTTTTTTTTTTGTCAGAATAGCCATCTTAATAGATATGAGATGGTATCTCATTGTGGTTTTGATTTGCATTTTCCCTTAAGACTATCTTTTATGTATAAAATTAATGTTATAAAATTAATCTTATTTTATAAAATTTTAAATGTATAATTCAGTTTTTAGTGCATCCACAATGTGTGTATCCATTGCCTCTATATAGTTCTAAAAGATGTTTTATCACTCACAAGGAAACCCTATGCCTGTTAAGAAATCAGTCAACTTCTCCCTCAGCCACTGACAACCAGCTTTCTTTCTCTATCAGTTTACTTATTCTGGATATCTAAACTAATAAAAGCGGAAGAGTAAAATTAACCGTTTCTCTGGGACGCCCTCAGCCAATCAGAACGGCTGTATGCAAATTAGCCCAGCCAACATGGCGGCCACCACTCAGGGACCTGAGTAAACGTTTAGGCAGAGTCCGTTGCAGCAGGAGCGAGAGCGAAACTACCTGCTCACTGGCTCCTTAGCCTTTGGCCTGAAGCAAAAACGCACATTTGCAA
>PVJC01006829.1:0-53519 GCA_004026665.1 Murina feae | reverse complement strand
CCCGCGCAGCCCCTGCCCCTCGCAGCTCGTTGTGTCGGGAAGAAGGGACAGTGGGGTGGTGAGAAAAAGAGAGAACGGCCAGAGGACGGGGTACCGCGGAAACCCACTAGGGGCGGAGAGCAGGAAGGGGGCAGGGCAGCCCCGCTCTCAGCCTCTGCCTCCCCGGGTCTCCACGCCTCCACTGCCTCCGCCCTCGCCACCCGCTCCGCGCCCCGCCCCGCCCCCAGCGCCGCCTGCTCCCTGGTCTGGGGGTGGAATCCCGGGAGCCACCCCACCAGGCCCCCCACCCTCCCTGAGCGCAACGGTCCCCGCAGGAGCCGGGCGCCCACCGCCCGCGCCCCCCTGCGAGCCGGCCGGGCGCCCACGATGGGGAATGAGACCAGCGGCCCCCCCGGGAGGTGCTCCCGCTTTGACCACGAGGAGATTAAGAGGCTGGGCAAGAGGTTTAGGAAGCTGGACCTGGACTCCTCCGGCGCCCTGAGCGCGGACGAGCTCCTGTCCCTGCCCCACCTGTGGCACAACCCGTTGGCGCAGCGATTGTTCGAGGTCTTCGACGCCGACGGCGACGGCGAGGTGGACTTCGAGGAGTTCGTCATGGGCACCTCGCAGTTCAGCGTCCGGGGGGACGAGGAGCAGAAGCTGCGGTTCGCCTTCAGCATCTACGACATGGACAAGGACGGCTACATCTCCAACGGGGAGCTCTTCCAGGTGCTGAAGATGATGGTGGGGAACAACCTGAAGGACTGGGAGCTGCAGCAGATCGTGGACAAAACCATCATCATCCTGGACACGGACGGCGACGGGAGGATCTCCTTCGAGGAGTTCAGAGCCGCCGTGGGGGACCTGGAGTTCCACAAGCAGCTGGTGGTGGATCTGTGAGCCTTTGGGGAGAGCGCCACCCAGCGGTGACCTTGACGTCGCTCTCTCTTTCAAGGTCAGCTCCAGACGCCCAACCCAGGTCTCTCCAACTAGCTTGGAAGAATTGCTCTTTGTAAAGCCGCCTTTTCTGACACCGACCTCATAATTCTTCTTCTCACTGTGATTCGGGGGTGGGGGGTGGTTGGACACCAGAAGGAGCTTGGTGGGGAAAGAGGAGGGAATGGCTGTTATAAATGTCTTTGTTTTAATTCGGAGACCAAACTATAACGACTGGATATGAACTTTAAAAGTTTTAAAAAATAATAAGGAAAAAAGCCCAGCCAGTGTGGTTCCATTGGTTAAGCGTCGTCCCCTACACCAGGAGGTCATCAGTTGTATTCCCGTCAGGGCACATGCTGGGGGTGTGGGCTGTATGCCCAGTAGGGGGCATGCAGGAGGCAGGGGTTTCTAGATGCATCCTGAGGGGGGCTGCAGCCTGGAAAAGGGAAAGATGGTTCCTGTTGCTCACAAAGTTGATTAAAAGGTGCTCAGGCAAGAGAAATATATGTGTCCCTGTTGCTACAATGGGACATTAAAAATCTGTCAAAGACACCTAAACACCACAAGGAAATGAAACTGTTCACGAGACACCAGATCTTTCCCTCCCTCTCCCTTCCTCTCTCTGAAATCAATAAAAATATATGAAGAAGAAGAAGAAGAAGAAGAAGAAGAAGAAGAAGAAGAAGGGTTACATGTGTATTTATATATGTCTTTGCCTTTGTACAGTTTTTTTTAATTTTCACTTAGTGACTTTTTTATTGATTTGAGAGAGATTAATTTGTTGTTCCACTTATTTATGCATTAATTGGCCAATTTGTTGTTGTAAATTCTCACCCGAGGATATTTTTCCCATTGATCATTACAGAGAGTGGAAAGGAGAGAGGGAGGAGGAGAAAGGAGAGAGAAAGGGGGGGGGGGGGAGACATTGATTACTTGCCTCCCACGCGTGCCCTGACCAAACTGGGGATTGAACTTGCAACCCAGGTACATGCCCGTGACTGGAAATCAAAACCCAAGACCCTTAAGGGCCAAGGCTCTAACTACTGAGCAACACCAACCAGGTCCATGTGCCCTGACTGGGGATCGAACCCAGCAACCTTGGCTTCATTCTGACCAACTGAGCTACCCAACCAGGGCTCATGGATTTATATATGGGAAATATCTGTCCACATCCGGTGTCTGGCAAACAGTTTTCATTTCCTTGTGGTGTTTAGATGTCTTTGACAGATATTTAATGTCCCATTGTAGCAACAGGAACGCATATATTTCTCTTGCCTGAGCACCTTTTAATCAACTCTGTGGGCAGCAGGAACCATCTTTCCCTTTTCCAGGCTGCAGCCCCCTCAGGATGCATCTAGAAATCCCTGAGCATATGTAATGCTCACCAGGATAACCTCTAAAAGAGACATTATTTATATACTCTGCAATGTGCACAGTAAAATACGGATATTTTAAAATCACGACCAAGGGTTTGAAACATGTAGATTGTGTTTTCACGTTTAACAGGACTCGGAGAAGTATTTCAGCTCTAGAGTAGCTGGAATTAAGCCAATAGCTTGATCAATCTACTTGCTATAGTTACCCAAGGCTGTGGTATTAACCTTGAACTGAGGCTGTTTCTAGCTTCAGCAACTGGAAAGATCTGGCTTTATATGGCTTTGGGAGATGGAAGACCATATTTACTTTCACGTTAGAATGCTTTGGCTTTTCTCCCTGTTGCTGGTTGCCAACAAAATCTGTACAATTTTTTTTTTGGGGGGGGGGTGGAGGTAAGTAGTTAACATTCACTGAGCCACTGTTCAAGATAGTTACATTTGTTGTATCATTCAATCCCCAGAGCAACACTGTGAGGTGAGTGCCATCTCTCAGTTTTACAGATGATGCTGTAGAGAGATCTAGAATCTTCTCCAGGGTCTCCCAGCTGGTTAGTGGCAAAGCAAGGACTTGAATCAGCCTTTCTGACCCAAAACGCAGAGCTTTTCCCACTCCACTGCATTATGTCCTATTTTGGTGGTGCCTGTATTTACTGTCTCTAATTATTTCTGATAGTCTTATTACTGAATTCAAATCAAGCCTCAGTTTTCTCAAAAGAGGGGAACAGCTTGTCAAGGAGGTCCCACATCTTCAGTGGGCATTTAAAAAAACACACATATTGGCAAGGCAGTCTTAAATCATCTTCTGCCTTTGTCGCATCTTTAAAAATAGTGACAGTATTTAGATTAAATACTGCTAACAGCAACCAGCATCCTTTGAGTCTACAGAGATCAGTAACAATATGTCCCCATGAATCCTGTATTAACAGCCTGTGTCTGCTCTCTACCATATGTTGCAATCCCCAAACCACTAGACACTTCTTTTGAAACACAGAAGAAGAAGAAAAAATATGGACTCAGAGCAGTTGGTTTATCCTCTAAGCTTATCATGCGTTAGAAGAATTCTCAAGGAAAAACCTTCAAGGAATTTTCTTTTTTAATTACAAACTTCATTCTTCACTGACGCCTTTGATCCTCTCTGTTAGCATGTAGAGTAGGTAGTTATTCTGGCTACCTTTTTCTATCTATTTTGCATGACTTGAAAAGGAGAGGTCTTTTTCAAATGAAACACCATAACATTGAAAGGACACTATCAGCCGTAAAGCCATATAGATCAACAGATTCAATCTAACAGCTCAGAGGCTAAATCTGATCCACAAATAAATTGTTGCGCTGTTAGTTTTACATGGTGTTTATCCTCACAAATATTTTATTTGCCAAAATCTTCCAAAAAATGGAAGATTTTTTAAAAAATCAAAATGATCGGGGTGGGGTGGCTTTTTCTTGGCTAAATTACCTCTGCAGCGTGGGCTGAAATTTCCCCACTGGAGAAACTAATGTGCTCCACTCTTCGGGACAACAGCTCTAGATGGACTGGTGTGGTCATTCTTTTCAAAAATAAAACAACTGGTCATAAAACATTCACCCCAACAAATGGTATTTTTAACGACAGCAACAACAAAAGAGTTCACATAACACAAACACAGCTGTGTCACATTTCAAACCGCTGTCTAATAAGAGCTAACGGGAAAATTTAAAAATGGAGAAACATTAATATGTTAGGAAAGGGGTTAATAGTTTTTTTTTCAAACTTTCCAGAAATGCGTAATTGGGCAAACAATATAAATATGACTCGGACAAAAGGAGATGGGAAAACAAACATTGAAAACTTAGCCTCACTAATTGGAAAAATACAAAGGAGAATATTGACAGCAGGACAACAGGATTAATTATAGAGCAGGGTTATCGGAGGATTGAGCACCCGTGACTAGGACATTGCCGGCAGCACTGGGAATGGCTGTCAGCAGTGGCTGTGGTGCACCTCAAGTCAAACGGTTACAGCATCTGACCTGGTAACCCCACCCACCGCAATCTGGGGAATGGTTACTTATTGATAAAACAGTTCCGTGAAATTGGGTAAGCTTGGAAGGACAGGGGGCAGCCATCAATGACAGATCTGTCCCTCACTGAATCCTGGGACAGTCTTCTGTCCTTGGCCCTTGGGAAGTGTGAGCTGCGAGCTATCAGCTGAAGCCGCAGGTGAAGTAATGAGGAAAATTAAAAACACACTTTAGTTTGCATTTCTTCGCCCTCGTTATGCAGCTCTCGACAACGTGAGGCTGGGCTGTTACTGCCTCTGCGAATGTGATGTTTCTTCTCATGTCACAACTGCAATCATCGTTTTGTCTGCATCACTGAAGTTTATTTTAAAGATTTGACATTGAATATTCATTGCTCCTCTCCTCCTCCTTCCTCCGACCATGTCAAGTTGAGTCGGTCCCACCTGATTCGAAAACAAGTTCTCCTGGGACGGTGGGGGGAGGTGCACGTAGATAAGAGAGGCAGAAGGGGAGGCTGGGCGGGAAAAGTACAACGCGTTCACCCTGGTCCTCGGCTGCAGCTATGCATCGCGCAGGCGGGCTCAGACACAATGTAAACATTTCCAGGGGAGCCCACAGGCAGATTGCTGTGGGTTTTCAATTCAGACGGTGAGTTTTGAATAAAAATGTTTGCGAGTTGTTAGAGGGAATAGACAGAGCACAGATGGCCAGGGATCTGTCAGTGGTGTTGGTTTGAAAGGCAACGTGGGCTTTGGCCACAGACAGACCTGGGTCCACAGCCTGGCTCCTGTTCGTTAGGGGTGTGATCTTGGGTTGGGTCATTAATCTCTGTGAGCCTTAATTTCCTCGACTGTGAAATGGGGGATAATAGTATTTAACTTAACGGGGTCATTATGAGATCATACTACGTATATGGTATCCGGTCCACATACTAGATGCCCAGTTTTAAAAAGTAACCACTTCTACTTGTCTATTAGTGTGTGGGTGTAAACAACAGAAATTTAAAGGAAGAGATGTATAAAATAAGCTGAAAACAGCCTGTTGCTGAGGTAATAAGAGGAAAATGAGACTATTGGATGCACAAGGACAGAGGGAAGCCGTGTGTTTCAAGGCGAGATGACTCAACTGTGTGTTACACGTTTCTTCTTCATCTTGGCAGCGCCTTATCGGAAAGCAGTGCCAGTCTGTTTAGTGTGTTGCTGAATGGTTGATGATGTTCCAGTCCAAAGTGAATTGCCTCAGTTTGCTCTTCATCTGTAGCAGTAATAACACACTGAATCCTTCTGTGATGGCTAGTTCCTGTATCCATTACAGCAGGTGCAGGCCAAAAGCTATTTGCAAACACAGTTGCATATACTTTCCAGAGATGAAGTTATACAGTGGACACCACCCACAGAGAGACGTCCCAGGAAAGCTCCAGTGCCTGTGTAGCCCTCGGGCCCTGCACACCTCCTCCCAAAGCCTTACTGTGGCCCAGGATTCCTCTCCCTGGCACCCTCGGGTAGTCGGCCTACTCTTTCTGCTTGTGCCTCAGCCTCCTGGACCTGAGCCTGCTATATCCCTGCTCATCTGTAGTCATCAGTTCACAGGGATCTTAGAGCCAGAGCCACAGCCTGAAGTAGCTCATGGAGGAAACCAGATCTGTGGCCCAGGCTCCACCAAAGCCTGAGGTCCCCAAGCTCTGCCCCTGAACCCTGCCCCCTAGATACACTTCCTGGAATACCCAGGCCTAGCCATGCCTGAACCGCGCCTGGCTGGCAATTTCTCCCTTGGGAGTGGAGGTGAGGAGGATGAAAGAAAAGGAAATCCCTTCAAGAGGATGGGAGGACCACCCACATCAGTCAATCCAGTTGTTCAAGAGGGTAGGGTCTGGCCAGCTGGTGTGGCTCACTGGTGGAGTGTTATCCCATGCACCCAGACGGTGCTGGTTCAACTCCAGGTCAGGGCACATGCCCAAGTTTTGAGCTCAATCCCCAGTAAGGGTTGTGTAGGAGGCAGCAAATTGATGATGATGTTTCTTTCTCTCTCCCTCTCCCTCTCCCTTTCTCTCTCTCTAAAAATCAATACAAATTTTTTTTTTTAAAAAGAGTGTAGGCTCTGGAGCCAGATTGCCTGGGTTCAAACACCAGCTCTAACCTTTACTATTTACTAATTATGCGACCTTGAACAAGTTACTTCACTCTTTTGTACCTAAATTTCCTCACCTATAAAATGGAGATAACAGGCTAGGTCATTATGAATATTAAACAAGTTGTTGCACTGGTAAAGAGCTCAGAATGTGCCTTTCACATATTAAGTGTTACGTAAATATTGATGATGATGATGATGATGATGACCAAAAGCCTCCAGCAAGGGCTGACACTCAGGCATCCCAGGGCTTGCCCTCCCTCCAGACGCATGTCCCATGCACCCTACCCCTAAGTCACAGTCCGTTTCACAACCCCCTACATCTCTGTGCCAGAAGGTCATGCCTTTCCTTTTATGCTTCCACCACCATAAGCTTGGAATGGGTACTTCTCCAACCCAGCCTCCCTCTCTGCCTCTCATACTCTAAATCTTATCCCGAGTCCACTTCTCCACAGAGCCCAGGGGTGTGGATCAGGAATCACCGGGTATACAGGTTTGCTTCCTCCCCAGACTCAGGCTGAGTAAAGGCAAGGACAAAACCCTCCTGTCTCCGTCCGTGGGACTTTGAAGAGTGCCTGGCACGCAGTAGGCACGCAACCTATGCAAGGTCCATCCTTCTGCATGACTGACTCTTGCCATCGATGTCAGTGACTGAGTAATACCTGTTTCATAGAGAACTTGGGAGGGTCCTCTTAGGCAGCACACGTAAATCACTGAGCCAGGTGCTGCCACATGCAGTGATTGTCACTGTGGTGGCCGTAACCGCAGCAGAGCCCAGGCTTTGGAGCAAAACTGACTTGGACTTGCAGACCAACTCTGTCACCTACAACCCTTAGGGGCCTCCGTTTCCTCAACTATAAATTGCAGTTACAATACCTATCTCCGGGCAGAAGAGTAAGCAGTCGACAGACATTAGGTGGCTGCTCTTTCTCCTCCATGGCTACATAACTGGGGATCTGGCTCAATTTATCTCACTTCTCCGCACCTGTAAAATGAGGACAGGGAATTAGCTGATCTCCATGTTTCCTGACAGAGCTACATTTCAACATTTTTGAACTCATCGTCTTTTCCCTGAAATCTATCCAACTGTATGTCCCTGAGAGAGGGTTCTTTTCTTGATAACTATTCGCTGTTTTAATATATCCAATTGTTTCATCCCTTGGACTCTCTCTCACTGCCTCTGTGGAGGCTACAGCATGGTCCAGACTCAAGGCCTCTGCACAAGCCCAGGGCCATTCATACAACAGGACTCTGTGTGAGCGGCACCCCAGGTCCTGCGCTCCTTCCTGGCTGGACAGCTTTCACAGCGCAGCGGAAGTGGGGTCCACAGGGCACACAGGGAGGACAGACTCCGCATCCTCGGGGTCCAGGAGAAAAAGGATCAGCATCCACGAATGAACAAGTGTGGGTGCAAATGGAGCATCACACCCATGGCCTCTCCTTTCTGTTCTGCCCCAGACTTTGCAGATGGGCATCCAGCACTTCTCTGGACTCTTTGTGCTGCTCTGCGCCGGGCTGGGTCTGTCCATCTTGACAGCCATTGGTGAGCACCTTGTGTACAGGCTGCTGCTACCACGAATCAAGAACAAGTCGAGGTTGCAATACTGGCTCCACACCAGCCAGGTGAGTGCCGCATGCGTCTTGCTCCAATGCTCCCCACCATCAGAATTCCCAGTAGTGGGAGGATCCAGAGCCCCAAGTCAGACTGACAGTGACACGTTACCAAGAGAACTGAAGTGGTGTAGACACCCTCAGCGTACAGGACAGTCTCCTCCATCCCATTCACTCACTTTCCCCTTAAATTAAGCTCTCCCATAAAGCCCCTTCCTTTTCTAAAACCCTCCACTGCTGCTCACAATGGAAGCAATAGAATTGGTTTGTGTGGTTTTTTTTTAAATATATTTTATTGATTTTTTACAGAGAGGAAGGGAGAGGGACAGAGAGTTAGAAACATCGATGGGAGAGAAACATCGATCAGCTGCCTCCTACACACTCCCTACTGGGGATGTGCCCGCAACCCAGGTACATGCCCTTGACCGGAATCAAACCTGGGACCTTTCAGTCCCCAGGCCAACGCTCTATCCGCTGAGCCAAACTGGTTAGGGCTAGAATTGGATTTTTTAAAAACTGGTTTCACTTAATAGTGACAATCTGAAGGAGATGTTGTGAAAGATTTTTTTCCCTACAGGTTCTTTTCATGCCAAAATTGAAAGCCATTAAATGAGCTTGAAGTCCCTGATTTCCTTTGAACCCCCCACCCCTCCCCAGCCCTGGTTCTCTCTGCATTTTCAATGGTACAGAATCCGGGGCCACTTTTGCCCCATTCATCTGTTTTGCTGACCACTTCATTGTCACCGTACTTTTTTTTTTTTTCTAGGTAGGTTACTATCACTGGTTTGGTTACACTTGAACCCTTTTTTCCTACCTTCCTCCTGGGAAGCATTTGGTCTCTTGAGGAGAACTCCAGTCTGCCTGGTGTGGCTCAGTGGTTGAGGGTTGACCCATGAACCGGAGGTCACTGGTTCGATTCCCAATCAAGGCATATGCCCTGGTTTCGGGCTCAGCCCCTGGTGGGGGCTCTCTCATCAATGTTTGCATCTCTCTACCGCTCTCCCTTCCTCTTTCTAAAATCAATAAAGACATAGTTTAAAAAAGGAGAACTCCAAGGTTAGTTTTGTTCTCAAGTGTTCTTTCCTTCTTTGTTTTAACTCCTGGGAAGTGCAGACTTCTTTTTTTTTTTTTTTCTTTTTTTTTTTAAATTATGCAGGCATCCCGGTATAGTTAACAACACAGTTGGTATGAACCAGGCCCAGAATGCCAACCAGCTTCTGGCTGCCGTTCTCCCGGCAGTGTAACACTTACCTAGGTACACGGCAACCTAGGCAGCTGCCTATGGCTGGGACTTCTTTTTTTTTTTTTTTTTTTTACTCACCTTTAGCGAGTGCACTGGGCCTTTTGTCACCCCTTAGTCACCACAGTTCTTCTATATATCACATACCTTTTTACAACCCAGAGCTTTTCTAAGCTTCCTGTCAAATTTTTTCCCCTCCTTGTAGAGTAACTTACTAGGAGACTTAGAATTCTTGTTGTCTTGAGATTTGCGGCTGAATGTTGATCTGTTCTGGGCATCTCTGGGCATGTGTTTACAGAGGCCAAGGCTTGCACTGACGAGATACACGGTTCAATCTCAGGCGGCGCTTTGGCCCCGACTGTGAGTTTCTCATAAGCTCTGTGTGTGACTCTGTTCTTTTCGCCAGAGGTTACACAGAGCGCTAAACACGTCGTTCGTGGAGGAGAAGCAGCCGCGTTTCAAGACTAAACGTGTGGATAAGAGGTAAGAGGAGACCAGGTTTCTTCAGGTTTGTTCATGGGAAAGGTTAGAGATGAACTGAGACTCTGTGCTCAACAGGAAAATCATCTATAATAAAAGCGTAATATGCTAATTAGACCAGACGGCCAAACAACCTTCTGGACAACCTTCCAGATGAAGCCAGGGCTGTGAGGGCTGAGGCAAGCTGCAGCTATGAGGGCCGAGCCCCTTGCACAAACTTCGTGCATCAGTCCTCTAGTATATAAATAATTCAGATAGATGAGGACCAAGTCGTTGATAAACATAATTGGTTAAAGCAGATGTCGTTTCAAATAGAAATAGAACAGACAGAAACGCTATCTGCACATCTATGAACACTGAAAGGCAGCATAGCATATTGTTGTTGTAAAAAATGCAGGTATGGTTTCTAAAGTCGAGCAGCTGGGTCCAAATCCCATCTCAGACACAATATGCATGGCCTTGGGCAAGCTATTTAGCCTGTCCATGCCTCAGTTTCCTCCTATGTAAAATTGAGTTAAAAACAGTACCTGCTCCCTAGAAATGCTATAAGAATTAAATGAGATAATACATGGAAAGCCCTGAAAATAAAGCTATTTTAGCAATCGCTCTTGTGTACAAAATACACATAACACAACTCATGACTACCGCAGGTAATTAATTCATGCCATATTGCCTTTTGGGCATGTTTCCACATCCCACTCCATTCTAGCACTTGCAAGAGTTGAAATATGCAGCAGACATGCTCTGCTTCATCCATTTCCTGGCATTCTTAGGCCACACTCTCCTGAAAAGAGCAGCTCATTACCAGGAATTAACAAGCATTAAGTGCACAGATGACATTTGAAAATCAAAACTTCACACCTTCCCCACATCCAAGCTGTTGCCTGTTCACTCGTGGTGGGTGGCTAAGGGTGTCAGAAGCGCCTGGGTCTGGTTCCTGGCTTGGCTGCCTAAGTTCCTGGTTTATTCATATGCCAGGAACCTCAGTGTAGGGCATTAACTGACAGCAGCTCTGTCATCCATGATAGATCCTGGGCTCAAAGCTAGGCCTTCTGGGTAATTTTGAAATCTGACACTCACACTTCTCTAACAGAAAAAAAGGGAAGAGGGTGGAAAACATGATTGGTTTCTTTGTTTGAACCTCCTCTGATCCTGCCGCGGCGCCCCTCTCTCCAGGTTGCATCTAGCTTGTCAGGATCATTTCCGCTATCTCTTAAAGCCTCTCTTCCCAGTTGGTGAGCAAACCCCCTGCCATTCCGTCTGTGGTCTTCCTGTTCCATATACTGCAGCCCTGTCAGCCACAAGCTGTAGGCGGAACGGGTCCCAGCTGTTCTATGTCATACATTTTTTTTCTATAATTATTTTGACATAAATTTTTAGCCGGAGGAACGCAGAAGGCACAGCAGCAAAGACATCATCTCATAATGACAAGGCATTTGTTTTCCAACCTAATAGGAGCAGGAAGCCCAGCTCTAACCGGGGTGCGAATCCTAAGCACATCTCTTTCGCCTAAATTGAGGACCAAATGTGTCTTTCCCTCAACTTATCCACTTTTCTTGGCAAATCCCCTTCCGGAACCCCTCATTGGGAGAAGGCCCTGAGGCAGAACATGTGAGTTATGTTGGGTCCACATTTCCTGTAACCAACGCCCACCTATAACCTTTCAAAGGCGGTGAGTGCTTGAGGTCCCACGGCTGCATCTTCTGAATGGCCTGGTGGGTATCAGACCTCCCCGCTCCACACTTGCTCGGTGGAAGCTTGTTTGGCTCACTTTTAGTGTTAAGTACAGTTCACTCACTGGCCACATTACCGTACACTCTAAGGCTGAGAAAGGCTCGATACAAAGCACAGCCTATTCATGGGAACCTCACCTAAAGTCAAGTCTAGGGCTTGATTAATTAGGTTATAAATTTTTCAGTCCTTACCTGCTCCTAAGAGACAATATATCTTTTAAAAATCTCCACTCAAGCCCGGCCGGCGTGGCCAGTGGTTGAGCGTCAACTTACAAACCACAAGGTCACTGTTTGATTCCCTGTCAGGGCACATGCCTGGGTTGCAGGCTGGATCCCCTGTGTGGGGCGTGCATGAGGCAACCGATCATTGATTGATGTTTCTATCTCCCTCTCCCTTCCTCTCTGAAATTAATAAAAATATATTAAAATAAAAAAACAACTCTCCACTCATGTTGGATTTAGAATTTACAATAAGCTTGACATTGCAATGTACAATTGAATTACAAAGAAGATATTTAAAATTATTAGGTTCTTATACTCAAGAATAATAAAAGGATGATTTAAAAAAAAAACACACATACACTACCTAAACACTGTGGGAGGGCAGCAATGTACCACACTCATTCCTTCCAACTAGACACCAAGTCTGACACTCAGCATCTGCCGACTGGCGTTCACAGATGGTCCAGAGCCACCTGTCGATTAGCAGAGCACTTGTGATGCTAGAACTAGAGTTTGTCAGGGAATCCAGCGTGGCTTATTCTTCTATGTTCTGTTGCTGGATACGTGTTCAAAGCTCTGGAGAAAACCACATTGGCTCTGTGTACCTGATTTCTGTGGCTGCCTGAACAGTCCAGTAAGACCTGTGGATAGATGCCCTACTCGTAGATTTTCCCTATGAATTATTCTATGGGACTATGCTAGTTTCACTGGCTTGGAAACTCTCTTCTGGGGGGGGGGGGGCAGGGAGGAGAACATCTATGCAAATGCCCATGTCTGCTACAATTTGACATCCCTCCTGTGTACTCCATATTTGTTGAAGGAACTAAACAATCTATCTATATAATAGAGGAATATGCAAATTAGCCAGGATGCCGTAATGTTACGACTGAACAGCAGGGACCTGAGGCTGCATGGCACCTAGCTGGGGCGAGGGACCTCAGACCCCCGCCCCAGCGCCAGGCCAGGGAACCTCAGGCAGAGCCCCTGCTCAGCAGGGCTTGATGGGGACCTCAGGCCATGCCACACACCTTGCTTCACGGGGCTTGATGGGTACCTCAGGCTGTGCCCCCCACCCCACGGGGCTTGACAGGAGACCTCAGGCCATGCCCCCTGCCCCAGCGCTGGGCTGGGGGACCTGAGGCTGCGGCCCCGCCCAGAGGGGCCTGACGGGGATGGGGCCATCCAGGTCTGGGTCTTACCCAATGGGGGTAGGGCCAGCCAGATCTGGGTCTCCTGTGTTTTCGAAGCACATGCAAGTGGTGGGCAGGGATTTGACTCTAGGTTCCGCAGTGTGCTACAGACTCTGACAGGAGGGAGATTTTCATATACATTTTACTAATTTTCTTTCATCTCTGACGCTTCTATTATAGAGAAAAGGAAAATAGAAATATTAAAATATTTCCTCTAATTAATTCCCTTTTAATGAATTTTGTGCACCGGGCCACTAGTAGACAAATAAGTGGATTACTAACATGTGTGTTTGAGAAAAACCTGGGAAGAATTTTAGGCCATGGTCTGAAAGTTGATGTTGCTTCTACTTTTATTTAAAGCAGAGAAAAAAAAGTGGATATTGCAAGAGACTATTTACATGTAGTCCTTGGTTTCCTTTAACATGTGATTTCATGTAAGTTTTGGTCTCTCCTTCACCCCACTGGGTTTCCAGTACACTCCCCGTTCCTCTCACCCCAAGATACACAAAAATTGTAAACCATACAACACACATTTTTGAAATTATTCAAACTCAATAGGAAATCAGTTGAAGAAAAATTTAAAGGGAAGCATAAGGCTAGAAAGAAAATTATAACCACATCTCTGATCTAGGTGTAAGTGGGTTCATTATAGAATTTTACCCAGGCCAGGATACATGAGAGGCATGGTCTGATACCCCCTGCTCGTGTATATGAGACTTAGACTATGAGAAATGTTAAAAAAACTGCAGGGTGGTTTGGAATGTGTTTGTGCGTTTTAATAGCTTGGGGCATGTAGCAGTTAATTTTCCCTGTAAGAAATTATCTCATTACTTAATGTTTTAAACAACAGTGAATTGCTTATGAATCTGTAGGTCAGCTGTGCATTTACTGATCTGCGCCAAACCTGGCCGATCTTGGCTGCATTTGCTCACATGTCTGCAGCCAGCCTGTGGGGTGGGGGGAGCAGCTCAGGGCTGCCGTTGTCTGTGATGGCCTTGGCTGGTCCACCTGGGAAGACTGGGACTCTCTCCAATGGTCTGCTCCATCCAGCGGACTAGCCTGGACTTGCTCACGTGGCAGCAGCAGTTCTGAGAGACAGTGGGAGGTTCTTAAAAGTTTGGACGTGGAACTTCTGCCACTTGCTCTTGCCCAGAACAGTCATGAGACTGGACTGAATTCAAAGGGAGGGAAAGCAGACTCCCGCCCTTGAACTCCCTGTGATAAGGAGGAGGAGCAGGCATGAAAGGAGGAACAAAGGATTGTGACCACTTTTGCCATCTGCCAGAGGGGGAATGAAATAGAATCGTCATCCTATTACATATTCAGTTACATGGAGTCATGCATGTAACTGAATCAAGACTTTATTATCCCTCCCCTTGCAGGCCCTCTCCTTCTCTTCCTGGCAGGTGAGAGTCCAGGAATGAAGTCTGGCTTTAGTTATAGGGATAGGGACCAAGGCACAAGGGCCAGATAGAGCGTTTTTATTTTGTTTGGCCCTGTGGTAGATTGCAGAAGTGGTCCTCTTCTCCTCCTCCTCCTCCTCCTCCTCCTCCTCTTCCCTCTTCTCCTCCTTCCACCTTCTCCTCCCCCTCCCCCTCCTCCTCTTCCTTCTTCTTCTCCTTCTCCTCCTTTCTTCTTCCTTCTCTTCCTCCTTTTTCTCCTTCCCCTCCTCCTCCTCCTCCAACAAGGCTGGAAGAAATCAACAGCTTTGCTGCTTGGGTTCTAATCTGTTCTTATAGCAAGAAGCTCTTTTCATTGCATCCGCTGTCAAAGCGTATTTCAGAAACCAGACCCTTCTCCTCCATGCCTGGCCAGCAGTGACTCACCGGCTGTCAGCAGCCGTCTCTCTGAGATGGTGGTGGGTGTTTGGACGCAAGCCTGATAGAGTGCTGCGAGCCTTTTCCTATTTGACTTTCATTGTCCAGGCCAGAACTTGAGGCTTTCTTGTGTTTTGCTGCTGCTGCTGCTGCTGCTGCTGCTGCTGTTGTTATCAGTCCCAGCACACATACAGTCATCCCTGTAATGAGAAATGTTTTGCTGAAACCTGTAACGTGTATGCTTTTGTCTCAGACTCAAGCAGTAAACATCAGGACAGGTGCGTCATACTACAGTGACTACCCTGAGGCGCATGCTTAGATCCCGCAGCTGAAGAAACGGATTCCTACTTTTACTAAAGCACCATCTTTCTAGCCACAGACCCTTTCAAGGCAGTGCTGACCCCTGAGCCCAACAGGCAGGAAGGGAATAAAAAGGTATCTAAGGTTCTTTGTGTGAGAATGTGCCACACCCCGGCCCATCAGCCCTCCAGTGCATACACCCCATTCCAGTTTCAGGGCAGCAGAAGACTTGATAAGACCTTGACCTTCAGCTGTGTTGGCTCCTTTCATCCCCGTGATGCTAGCTAGCAGGCAGGCTGTGGACTGCTTCCTTCCTGCACCTCCAAATGTGTCCCAGCCTGATAGCATCCACACAGGAAACGGCTGGCAGATGGGGAGCGGCGTGGCAGGTCAGCCTACAGGGCCTCTTTGTTTCCTAGGTCCAGCGTGGGACCCCGCCAGCTCTCCGTGTGGAATACTTCCCACCAGAGTCACGACATCCCACGAAAATACATCTTCAGTGAGGAGAGAGGACAAAACCAGCCGGGCCCGGGGACCCCCCAGGACATCCCTCTCCCTCCACGGAGGAGAGAGCTCCCCGCCTCGCTGACCACCAACGGGAAGGCAGACTCCCTGCAGGGTGCGCGGACCTCCGTGATGCAGGAGCTGGTGGAGCTGGAGAAGCAGATCCAGGTGATCCGGCAGGAGCTGCAGCTGGCAGTGAGCAGGAAAGCGGAGCTGGAGGAGTACCAGAGGGCGCGCCGGACTCGTGAGTCCTAGGCGGCCACGCTGCGCCCCCTCGGCCCCTGGCCTTCCTCGGAGCCCTGGGGACACCTCGGGATGCTCTTTTGTAACCACTGATGAAGGCATGGGGAACTGAGGTCTGGGTCTTAGAGGTCAAGTCCGCCCGGTCCGTCCGGCAGCAGCTATTCCCACGCTCACCCTCTAGGTGTCCAGGGTAACGGCCTTCCAGGGCAGGAATCCTACACTAGTCAGGAGTGAGCTCTGGGCAAGGCATCTGCAAATAACAGACAACCCCAGCTCCGTTAGCCTCCCCCCGGGTGCCACAGGACTACTGCTGGTTTTCAGCCCTTTCTCTGCACTGACAAGGGATACAAAATTGTTCCTCATTCCCTGTCTTAGTGAGCTGTTGGTTTTATTCTCAGTATAGAAGAGGGTTGCCATGGTTGTGGTTTTTTATACAACTCCCCAGTCTAGGTTTGTTCCCTGCATTCTGAGTGGGGCACAGGGTCAGAGCTAGAGCAGCTAAGGACAGGAAAGTGGGTGTTTCCAGACATTGACTGAACTCCTCCTTACCGCAGCTGGCCCAGGCTTGATTAGATCCCATAGAGCCTCATTTCTCAGAAGGTCCGAGCTCTCTGACACCATCCTGACATTTAGTAGGAATATGTTTACATGCCATTAAGAACGGGGACAGGGATGTGGTGAGCGGGGACAGAGGACAGGCGAAAGAGGCATCAAAAATAGACACCGTGCTTTTAGAACAAAAGCTCTGGGCCAGAAAGGCAATTTGGCTGAGAAATGAACGGGACTGTACTTCCAACCCAGCTGAGCATCGCCACGGTAGCACGCGTGCCTTCTGTACAGGAGAGAGACACAAAGCAAGGATGTGGCCTTAGGATGCACCTGGAACATCGCTGCTCATTGTAACTGGAGGTTTAGTGAAAGTGTTCTGCAAACCATTTACGAGGCCGTTCAGATCAGCGGTCACTTAGCTCTTAGATCTAAGAACCGCAAATGTGAGCCTCAAGCTCGTGAACAGCACAGGCTGCACCGTTCAGAAACAAGCCCTGTGCTTTTCATGTCTGCATTGATAACAACCAAGTTAGTCTCCCAGCCTCACACCCACTTTTCTCTGAGGAGCTGTGAGTCGGCTTGGCTCCTCCGATTCTCTCCCAGTCCTCATCTAATGCTCTCAAAAGATTGATGTCAGGAAAAAAAGAAAAAGATTACTATCAGCAACCTGGCATTCCTTTCCTGCTGTGCAGCTGCTGGCACATGCAGGAACTAGAGAACATCAGCTCCCAACGTCAGTGTAGACAGGAATCGGCTAGGAACTCGTTAGAACGCTGGTTGTCAGGACCCTTCCCCAGAGGATGGGTGCGGACAGGGGGAGAGACTGGAGGTGAGCTCAGAAACCTCCTGCTAACCCGCACCCCCAGGTGACTGACACACGTGGCCCAAAAATTACTCTTCAGGAAACACTGAAGGTGTGGCACTCCCAGGCAATGGGAAGTGAGGAGGGCCACTCTGAGAGTCTTCTTGTTTATTGTTTTAAAATCTGTATTGTTGAGGGTTTTACATATGTCCCCTTTTCTTTCCCATTGACCATTTGTAGCCTGCCCCTCCCCCCCCCAGGCCTCCTCCCCCTATTGGCTGTGTCCTTGGGTGATGCATATATGCATACAAGTTCTTTGGTTGATCTCTTCTCACCCACCTATCCTCCCTCGCCTTCCCTGAGATTTGACAATCTGCGTGAGAGTTTTATAAAAACTTCACACACACCTGCTGATTCACCTTCTGTACAGCCCCCCCCTCCCCCCGCCCCCCGCCCTTCACCCCTGCTCTGCCCTGTACCATTTAGGATGGGCGTCATTGTGTTTCAATGATTTATCTTCTCAGCACTCTTTGTTGCACCCTGATCCATTTGAAGGCCACAGTGAGTTCGCAGCGCTAAGCCAAGCCCTGGTGCCCTGTAACAGCTGCCCATCACTGGGAGGGCACAGCCTACTTTTTGAATGGAATCCCCTGCATTGCCACCAAGAGCTACCCAGTCTCCCAGGGAAAGATAACATCCTAAGCTGTAATTAGATCACACTTCAGTTAATTGTTAATCAGTTAATTGTCTGAGAAAACCCAGGGGTGGATGTAGGCAGAGATGCTAATGAAGGAGATGGGAGGGTTCTCGTTAGACTCCATCCACCTCACAGATGGAACAGTTGAGCAGGGAGAGAGCCGGTGAGCCATGGAAGCAGGACAGTTCTGCTTTGAAACACCCTGTCTTCCCGTGTTCTCACCCCAGGCCCCGAAGTAGGTTTGCAACTGCCTTTGAAAGAATATGCCCCTTAGCCATACCCACCCCTCTGCACCAGCTGGGGACACTGCAGATGCTGCTGTCAAGCTCTGTGCACACCTGACCGCTGCGTAGCCCGGATGCACAGGTGTACCTCCACTCCCAGAACAGCCACGCTCCTAATGTTGTATGGACATTTTTATAAATCAGCTCATCTCCTGACTGTACTGAGAAGCTCGCTACTTAAAGGAACCCAGAGGTGAATTCTTTTGTAAAGAATCCTTTTGTAATGCAATTAATTGTCCCTTAATGTATCTGTTTTGTAAGTTTGGATTTTTGTATATCGGGTTTACCTTAAGCTTCTCTACTGAGGCATTCTGAGCAGGGTGATGGCATGGCAGGCCGCCCTGCCTCTCCACAGAGCAGACGGCCCATGCACAGCTCCCGGGGTGTCCCCTGAGGAACTGCTTGGCCAGAGCTGGGGCTGGAATCGGCAAGCAGCAGCAGGGAGGGGCTGGCAGCAGGCTTACTGTGCTCAGCTCTGCCTGCAATGCCTCCGGGTCTGGGTACAGAAAAACAAAGCATCTTTTGCTTGTGGTGAAATGAAGCAGTCTTCATACTTGGTAGTGATTATTTTTATCAGTAGTGATTGAACAGTGTTTTGCAATTTGTGAAACAGTGTGTTGTGTTTTGTAAAACGATTTCATGAAATGGGTTTTTTTGGAAACCCTCCTTTCTGTTCTGCTCCACCTGTTCCCTCCACGCCCCAGGCTCAGAACACGCGAAGACCCAGAGTCCTCAGGCAGAGGCGGTGTGTGGGCGAAGATGAAAGGGAGGCTGCTAGCTTCCTCCTCTTGTGGGCTCTTATTTCATGAGACTGGGAAGACCATTCTTTCCCACGCCCTGGTGCTGGGAACCTGGGATGGGACCTGATGTCACACGCCCCCCACCCTGTTTTCCAAGGCACTCCTGGCACACCATAAAGCATGACTGGGTGAGTGAGGACAGATCGGTCCATGTAAATATGAAGCAGGGCCCCAGAGTGTGGCTGCCTCGAGGTAGAAGACAAAGGATTCTTCCAACAGTGAAAGACAAGTGGGGAGAGTGTGTGGGACAGACAGGTGAGGCAGCCGCAGGGACCAGGCAGTTGAGGTCTTTAATGTGCCTGGAGGTGACTCTCCGTAAGTCATGGATCTTGCTGTCACACGAACCCTATACAGGATCTGCTGCTTCCGTGCCAACCGGACAAGCGGTAAGTGGAGCCGCTACCAAGAACAGCTTTGCTCCATGGGCAGCAAGCGCCTGAGGGTTGGTGGGGGTCTGTCAGAGCCTTGCAGCTGGTGAGCACGTCTGGGTGTGGGCAGAGAAGGAAGGGGAAAGAAACGACGTAGAGCCTCTCTTTCTCCCAACTCAGATTTTTGATCAGCAAACCAGGAAATGCAGTCTCCAGGAGAAACTGCTTTCTCGTCATCAAAACCACTTCACCGCCTTCACTGTTTAGTTGTTCCGTCGCCCACCGACGCCATCCATCGAATCCAGGATTCCCTCACTTCTTTTAGTTTAGTTCTTAATAATCATTTTATGAAAATAATGTACTTAAAGGTATTTTCTTAAGGTTTGTGTGAGTGTTTGCACTGTGTGTTCATTTTAATGTGTTTGCGATCACTCCGCTCCGGGAAGACCTGCGACGCTGTCTTGTGAGCATGACGTGAACAGGCTGCTTTGCTCCGGCCACTTTTCTTGTACAATCACGTGGGTGGACGAGATGTCCCCCAGTCTTTTCCATCTTAGTTTCTATGACTGTGGAATAAATGTTCAGATAGAGACTTTGCTTTCGAGTGGACTGCTGACACTGTCTTTGGGGATTCAAATGCTGCTGTGGTACCAATGCCTTCCTGACACATGAACTCTGGACCTAGCCTAGAGTGGGTAAACCATTTCACCTCTAGTTTACAGCTGGAAAAACTAGGGGTCAGGGAGTTACATACATTGCCAAGGCCACACAGCTTGTGGCAGCTGTAGCGGAGATTCTTATGTAGGCAGTGCTGTTTCTCAAACACCCAGTCAGGATTCTGATTGTTGCCTTACAATATCTTCTTTTTCCTCTAAGCCCCCTGGTCTTTCCGCCATCTCACCCCAGCCCCTGCCTCAGCATGGCCCCAGCTCCACAGAGGGAAGCGGGTGTGGTAAATGCACCTGCACTAGTCCACAGTCTACACTGTAGTTCCTGAGTCTCACCTAAATAGTTTTAGGCTTCTCTTTTTGCTTCCTCGTCCAACCAAGACCTGATATAAACGCAGCTGCAAGCGCAGCTCAGCAGTCCTGCAGTCTCAGGCATCTTGCCGTCTCTGACGACTCGGGCAGTTTTAGCTGTTGGCAAACTTGCCGTCATAAATCTGCTAGTTGGATGCATTCTTCACGTGCATTCTTTTGGAATATACCCAAGTCAAATCTCAGAGAAACACAGACCTACTATACCCTAATTCAGCCACCAAATTACCCAAGGATGTTTTGCATCATTCAGTCGTTCATTTTTTGGGTGATTTTGAACCAGGCATTGGGACTAGCTGCTGGAGATGGAAAGATAAAAAAGCAGATTCTGATCCCGTGGAACTCAGTCCGCTGGGGAGATCAAACTTGCAAAACAACGTGGCAGGGACTTTGATGAAGAAATGCACAGCAGGTGCTATGGGAACAAAGACACCACCTCTGTGTAGTGTGCATGTGTGTGTGTGTGTGTGTGCATGTGGTGGATAACAGGAATCCTCTACCCAGGTAAAAGAAACACAAAGTTCCAGAGCTGGGAAACTACAGAAATCAGATAGCTTAGGAACATCAAGTAGTTCAATATGACAAAGTACAGGTGAGTGGCAAGTTATAAGGACAGGAAAGAAATGCTAAGACAAGATCACTGTGCTGAATCGGATTTGTATCTAAAGACTGTAAGAACCATTAAAAGATTTTAATTGGAAGAGGCACATATTTAAAAGATGAGAATCCTCACCACTGAGTGGAACTGGCTGTCAGTCGCATGCATTTAGTCTGTAGGGCGGTGAGCAAATGAAGTTAACTTTATGATGTTTTGGAATGACTTAGCCATGACATCGTTTAATCAGGACTCATGGACTTAGAGACAGACAGACAAAGACAAACACATATGGTCTAGATTCCAAAGATGTCAGTCATTTTTTTCTAGAAATAGGAAAAAAATGTAGAAGATAAATTGACTCCTCAATTTCTTTATTCACAATAGAAGTTAATATTTAGCACAGTGCCTGGCACCTACCTGTCATAAACAGTTAACTAAACCCAAACCACCTGCTGCTCAAGCAGTCTATTTGTCCCCAAACCAACAATGTGATGCTCAGGATTGGCCTGACAGCACAGAGCAGCCACGGAAAGTATCATATTGCTGACTGCAGATGCACTGTGTCCAGCAACAGGGCTTGACCCCCATGGTGGCTATGTGTGTGTGTGTGTGTGTGTGTGTGTGTGTTGGGACAGGCAGGTGAGGGCCTTGAGGGACCATGGCCTCTTTGGTGATACTGTAAGATCCCCCAGTTAAACCCGTTTCTGAACCCATCCTACATGACTGTGAAATTCATCCCAAGTCCTGCTCATTATAGGTAGTGACCACAAAAAGGTTGTCCCTACCCATCTCCTAGGACAGGTGGTGACCCAGAAAGAACCCATTTTATGCAACCCTTTGCCACAGATTTATGACTTCTGGTTGCCTGGTTACAATAAAACTTAAAATTCAAGAACCTACAACTTAAAGAACCCCCTTTTACTCAACAGTGAGCTGTGAAAGAGAACCCAGAACAGTCAAATAAACCATCATCTTTTTAGGCATCATCTCAGAACAGGCCCAATAAAACCACCAGGAGAAAGTACTTCAATTAATCAAAGAAATAAATAACTTAATCACAGTAGGCCCCTTAATCCACATTGATGATTTCTGTTCAACAGAATTCAATTCTGTAACAGCAGGTATAAATCAACTACTAATGGCAAATACAAAGTTTCAAAGAAAAACAAAAAGCAAACTGAATCCTGCTTTATTTAAGCTTGTGGAATATATAAAATCCTACAGGAAGATTAGAATCTTCTGGAAAACGGATTATAACAACCTCCATGGAGAGGTGAAGAGAAATTCTCCCTGTGGAGAGACTGATGAGAGAAATTCATAGCTCACTTACCCCGCACTGTATGAAGTCCCCAGAGTACCCAGACCTCTTCACCATCTCAGTCCTGACCCCATCCTCTTCAATCTTGATTTTATTTTAAGATAGAAAGGGCTACAGTATCTGAAATTGATGGGCCTCAAGATATTTAAAGACTTTAATGTATGTAAAACATTCAAAACTTAACTTCAACAAGGAAGCCAGCTCACCTTCACAAGTTCCTTCACTGGTCAATAAAAATGAATCGAGTCATCCTGGACATAATTCATTAAGGCTTCAAACCATCTGGGAAAGAGTAGCACAATTATAACATTACTAGGAGCCCGGTGCATGAAATTCGTGCAGGGGAGGGGGTTGTCCCCTCAGCCCAGCCTGCATTCTCTCCAATCCGGGACCCCTTGGGGGATATCTGACTGCCTCTCGAAATCCGGGCCTGCTGCCTCCTAACCGCTTGCCTGCCTGCCTGCCTGATTGCCCCTAAATGCTTCCCTACTGACCTAATCTCCCCTGACCGCTCCCCCGCTGGCCTAATCGCCCCCAATCGCCTCTGCCTCGCTCCACACCTGGGACCCAGGATTCCCTCCTCTGACCGGCTGCAGGTACCCAGGACCCGGGCTTCCTCCCTCTGGCCAGCCACAGGCACTCAGGACCCGAACCTGCTTCACCCGGGCCAGCCACAGCCACAGGAGACTGTGGGCGGGCAGCTTCACCCAGGCTGCAGCCACAGGCACCCAGGACCATGGGGCAGGCAGCTTGTTCCTCTCCCAGGCTGCAGGTGCAGGCAGTTACTGGTGTCCAGGACCACAAGGCATGCGGCTTGTCCCTCTCCCAGGCCGCAGCCTGGCTGGTCCCCATTCCTCTCTCCCCAGTGTTGAGTGTCTGAGCAGTTCTGGCGCAAGGGTGTGACAACCATTTGCTTATTAGCTCTTTATTATATAGGATTATATAGGATGTAATCCAGGTTTTAAAAAGGTCACTATCCAAATCAAGAAATGTTTGTGCCCAGAGATAGCTTATTTCTAAAGGATCCCATACATACACTCCTTCCCCAAATGGCCATGTGTCTCCTCTGTTCTTTATTTCCTTCTCCATGTCAAATATACCAACTTCACTTCTTCGTGTGGAATGAGCCTGAAGAAAATGTTGAAAAGCCTGAAAGTAGGAAGTACACAAGGCTAGTAGGGAGGCAAGAGTTGTTTCTAATTCATTTTATAAGCCAAGACCGGCACTCAACAGTCTTTTCCCCTGATGTCAGCCAGCTATCAGAGAGAACCTCAATGGGAAGTCTGCGAAGGACAACTGTTGGCAAAGTGCCTACAGGCGACAGTCCAGGAGAGAAGAGGCAGAGGTTTGATGGTGAATGAGTAAGTGCTGTCTAGCCAGCCCCTCCTCTTCTCCTGGCTCAGATCAGCCGATGTAGATGCGATGGAAATCATTGGCGCCAAAGGCAGCATTACACTTGGGACACTTGCGCTGGCGGGTATCATAGCGAGTCTTCACACACTCAAAGCAGAACACGTGAAAGCACTTAGTAAGGACAGCATCCTTTTTACGCATGTTGCAACACGGACAAGTCAGGCGTGCCTAAAAAAGAAGTCAAAGTCTGAGCAACCAGAAAGGTTTATGATCCAAAGGGCTCTCATACATAAGCAAACAGGAAGATCCACCAAGCACTAAGGCAAAAGTACCACTTCCCCCCACAAAATAAACCATTCTCCGGTTACCTTCATGTACAGAAGTTCATATTTACTCTCCCCAGCTATTAGTGGGCCGCTTCAGGCCCTGACAAAACACACACACACACACAAAAAAAAAAAAACGAAAAAAGCCACACAGCAATCACTGAGGCAGTTTTTTCTAACCTTGTAATCCTTAATCTCCTCCATCAGAATCTCATCACACTTGGGTACGTTGTCTGGTTTCTTTGTGGTCTCCAGCTTTCTTCGAAGTCTAGAGATGTCCTCCTGCGGAAGGGCAGACAGCGTACCCATCAAACCTGCTATTTGTGACAAAAATATCACTCGAACTTGAGCATCCTGTTGTGGGAAGTCTTTTCATGTCGTTTAGGAATGTAGACACTTGCAAGTGGCAAGATATTTCTTTTGTTTCGGAACAGGCAACGGTGATCATATCGCCAAACCAGAGCTGCATCTAACTCCTGTCAATTCAGTCTAAGAAATTAAAGGGACTGAATTTTTAAAGATAAAAAGCCTGATGGGATAGTTCATTTTAAGGCACTCAGTTTTAAGCTGAAGGTAAATTGGATTAAATAATTAACAGATTTATGGATAAGGACAGAGAAGCATAATGAGAAACAGTTGACATGCCAAAAATACAAAAATTGTGGAACTTTACATTTTTTTTCAATCCTCACTGAGGATAGATTTTTATTGTTTTAAAGAGAGGAAAGGGTAGGGGAGAGAAAGAGAGAGAAACATCTATCGGTTGCCTCCTGTATGCAACCTGACCGGGAATCAAAGGCCCAACTTTTTAGTGCATGGGACCATGCTCCAACAAACGGAGCCACACAGCCAAGGTGAGCAGGAGATCGTTCAAGTCCTCTAATTAAGTATGCTGCTACATATTTGCCAACTCATCCCTCTAAGTATTTATTTCATGCCTACTAGGTGCTAGGCCCCATGACAGGCTTTGAGGACACAGCAGTGAAGGATACAGACTTGATCTTTTCTCTTGAGGAATTACAATCAAACAGGAAATGGCATACTTTAGACTAATGACTCTTCCACAAGATGTGTCACTTCAGAGCTCAGAAAACACCTAACAAGTGAAATACAAAGAAAAAAAAAAAAAAAACTACTCTTACCTGGGCTCGTTTGAAATTAAACATGTCTTTTTCTTTGGTGACACTGTTCTCCACGATCTCATCCTGAAAATCATGCAACTTCTTCTGAGCCAACTCCAGTTGTGCTTTGAGGTCATCTGCAAGCTGGGCTGCCTCCATTGCCTACATGGGATGGACCAATAAGATCATCTTGTCACCTCTTAGTATTTCCAGTGAGGCAAAAGGCTAACCCAGGTCCAAGCAGTAAGGTGATCTATGATCTCATCAGTGTCATACTTACTTGTTCTTCTGAGACTAATGGTCACTTTAGATTACAGAGCATTCAATCGTACCTTGCGCTTATTCATCTCTAAGGCTTGTGTCCTAAGACCCAGCTCCTTCTCCCCGGTGCCAATGTTGCTTTGTAACAGATGTTCCTTCTCTTCCAATTTCCTTACTACCTGTAACTGGGCATCAACCTTTGAAGAAGAGTATCAGATGTTAACATAAATAGGAAGGAAAAAAACAAAACAAAACTGCCTAGACTCTGTTAATCCACAGGCCCACAAAAGAAAATCTTCTAGAAATTGTAAACTACTACTGATTTTACCCATGACCCCTGCAAAACACATGCAAGATGAGGCTAATTAGAAGCTTCACTTTTAATGCCATAATACGTATATACACATGTATACATATACATATACATATACATATACATATACATATACATATACATATACATATACTTATCTGATGATTCAAAGAGTCTAGGAAACCACGGAGAAGATTCTTCTCCAAATTGCCAAGAACAGAGGAATTACATTTATAGGTATTTATCTTCTCCAACCATACTAATCCTCAAAGCCTGACAATTCATTCTAGAAGATGTAAATCATAGCTCAAACAAAAGTCCAAGTGTATCTTTCAGAATGGCTAGAGGTTCAAAAGTATTCTTTTTCTTGAAACTCATGCACAAAATAGAATCAAATAATATTAAAGGGTAAAAAGTAAAGTCACGCACCTACAAACTCTAATCCCAACATCCAGAGATAACCAGGTAACCACTCTTAGTTTCTCATGCAACCTTCCAGAAATTTTAAAAATACACAACACATGCACACAAAGACATGCATTTTGAGCACAAAAGGGATAATTAATCACTTAATGATATATTATAGACATTTTTCCATCTTAGCAGGTCTACACTGTATTCCTTTGTAAGGTCTACACTGTATTCCTTTTTAGGTTACTTACCAGTAACCTAAAAACATACATTTAGTTTTGTTTTTCCTATTATAAAAAAATGCCACAATCACCATTTTTAATGCATATTTTCATGTAGAAATTACCCTACTTCAACAGAATTCTGAAAAGCTGTTTATTCTAATTACCTGAGTCTTCAAAGTCAAAACCTGGTCAGCCAGCTCCTCCTTCTCTTCTTTGAGTAATTTATGGATCTGATTGGACTTGATTCGTTCTGACATGAGCTTGAAATTGGCATCGTCCTTCTCCCGCAACTGCTGCATCAAGCGGATATTTTGCTCCTGCATGTCTTCAAACGCTTGGCCTGTGACATCCATCTCAGAGAGGAGAGCTTCTTCCTCCTAAAATAAGGAGGAAAAAGACCTTCATTTTAATGGAATCTTCCCAAAAAATGAGCACAGAAAGCTAAGCTTCCCCCCTATTCATTCAGAAGTAAATTAACCTGATGACAAAGAGACATTCAGTTTCAAGAAGCTTAGTTTTGTCACATCAGCCCTAGGAAAGCAAAAGAAGGCCTATTGTCTGAAGCCACTGGCACCATTAGTCGATCTGTTCTGCAAGTCAGTCACAATAGATAAGAATATTATATATCCCAGAATCAGCAACCTGATCCAGTAAGCAGTAAAGAGAAAGTCTAACGCAAAACCTAAGATTTTCTCACTTTTCCATAATTATAATACTGAATTTAATCTACAAACTTTCCAACAGCATTGCACGACAATCTGACTGGTGAAGAACAGTATCTAAAATAGTTTTCTTACATTTGTGTTATTATAAATGAGCATCTTTTCTTAAATCATCTGTATTTTTTTTCTGTGAACTATTCTTATCTTTTGCCTATTCTATTGGGTTGGTGGGTTTTCTTCCCTATCATCTTAGAAGTTTTTTAAATATATATTATAAATATAAGCCCTTTTGTGATAAATTTTTCCCCCTATTTGTCATTTATCTTTTGGCTTTGCTAACAGTGGTTTTTGCCACGTAGAAGTTTTGTGCGGGGTTTCCTTCATTAAGTCAAAATTATCAACCTTTTCTTTCATGTTTTTAGACTCTTAGGAATAGCTAGAAAGGTCTTCTCCACTCCAAATCTTCAGGAAGAATTAACACTATTAAGATAATGAATAATAGGGTCTTTCTATTTGTACTAAAACCTAGAGTATAATTGCCTAATAATTATTCTTTAAAAAAGAGAGAAAAGTGGCTGTCAACAGACTTAAGAGTCAAACCCCACTTTCTATAAAATGAATGTATATAGATCCTAATAAAGTTCCTCTTTTAAAGGTACTTCATGATCAAGTCACCATTAAAATCACTTCATTTCACTGTCATGTTGTGATTTCTTAGAAACAGTGAAGGTGTTCCTCACAGTGAACATACATGGTTTTTCCAACCACTTTTGGTATCTTTTTGCTGAATGTCAAAAAATTCACTAGGACTTAAAAATAAAGCACTCCATGCTCATTACCAGGAGGGAAAAGATCGCTCTAGTTCTAGAACCCACAAACAGCATGGTTAACATACTGGGTATTTATATCCTATTTGGGGCACATGTTTTTTCTTAGTTTCATATATTTATAATCACAATGTATATATTTTCTGTCTTTCATTTTAATTTTATATTCATTATATCCCCTGATTCCAGACCAAAAAACAATGTTTAAACAACATGCTATCCATTTGAAAATAAAAAGTAAACTTCATGTCTCACAAATACACAAAACAAAGTAACTGAAGGATGAAAGATTTCAGGGTAAAACAAACATATATAGGGAAAAAATGTATTTTAAAAAAGACTGAAATGAAAGAGCCAGTATCACTGTCAATAACATACCTGCAATAAATAAATAAATAAATAAATAAATAAATAAATAAATAAATAAATACATACCTGCAGGTGACACTGACTTCAAAAGCTGGTTAAATAAAGAAAGTGTGCCCACCTGCTTGGCCATGGCCAGCTTCTTCTGCAGGTATTCTATCTGCTCCTCTACTGCCCGGATCTTCCTCAAGGCGTCCTCATCAGCCATTTTCTTGTTCTCTTTTTTCTCCTTATCCTCTAGATCCTTGAGTCTTTGCCTTAGATCTTCCAACTACAGGAGGAAAGGAATCACACACAAACAAAGAAAGGGCTATGATAATATTTCAAAAATCAATGAATACTGTGCACAGATGGAGGGCCCATAACATCAAACTAATCTTTACAGAATTATGAAAGGGGGATAAATGATATACACATCTCAGCACTGTTTTAATATCACTTCATTCCAACACTCCATGCTTTCACAGCAACATTTCTGAGGAGTGCACATGTGTTCTTTAAAATAGTTCTCACCCTTTTTTCCTAGACTCCAAAATTCAAAATAAGACCTTCTTCCCAAAAGTAATCAGAAAAGAGAATCATTATAACAATGATTTATATGGGATAAAGGGGTTACAAAAGTTTGAAAAGACTATTCCTATTCCCAGTAATTCTGATTACCTTGCCCACCACCTAGTGGAGAATCTGGAAATCTCTATTTTAGATGGTTTTGAAAGGGAAAAAATGTTGCTAAGTTTTAAACCC
Organism: Murina feae; assembly: GCA_004026665.1. Classification (NCBI taxonomy): domain Eukaryota; kingdom Metazoa; phylum Chordata; class Mammalia; order Chiroptera; family Vespertilionidae; genus Murina; species Murina feae. The sequence continues at coordinate 24,700 of PVJC01006829.1, read as the reverse complement.
TAACTTTAAGAACAAAGAAACTATAGCCTTCAGAAGTGTGAAGGAAAATCCCACAAATGATGGTTTTAATCTGAATAACAGGTAATGGCAGACTAGATTACCTCTGCCTTAGACTTCTTCTCAGCTGCCATTAGCTGAACTTTGTCTCTCTGCTCCTTTGGGGCCGAACGGTACATGTCTAGCAACAGTTTCATCTCCTTCTGGCTCTCCTGTGCCTTCCTATGAACAGTGGTAGAGGAAGGGGAACGGTGTAATGAGAAAACAAAGGACATCAGAACAAGGGAATTTCGAAGCGAGCAAAATTATTTTTGCAGCAGCTCTATTTTACACTTTACATCACATCTCTAAAAGACAAAACTTTCGCAACTTCAAGAGACTTCTGGGTATACTCAGGAAGGACAGAAAAGTGAGATGTATAAAGGAATCATTTCTCCCTTCAGACCAGGTTCTAAAGTTATCAAGTAAACGCTGTGGCCCTTATTAAACAGGCCCATTTCTGGGCCCTCACTCTTAGAAACTGATATTCAATAGGTCTGGGCAGGGGTCCAGGGCTGTATTTTAAATAAGTCACCCACATGATTCTGATACCACACTTGAAAAAAACATTTGTCTTAAAGAGGCCAAGAGGAAGGGAGGGGAAAAGGGGGAGAAAGTTGAAAATATACTGCTGTTCCTAGATTAGACAGTGAAGTGATTGATGAAAATCAGCCTAAGATGAAAATTTCATCTCTTACTAAGTTATCAAACCTCTTAACTATACTTTCAGGTATCAAAGAAGTTCAGACATTGTCAGCACAGTTGTCCCTCAAATCCAAAAATCAATAAAGGCCCAACCATACCAACGGGGAGCAGGAAGTACCCACTTCTACCAGAGCAGTTACGAGTTCAACAGGAAGAGCAGGGGCGGTGTGTGAGGTTATACAGGGTTTTACAGCCTGCAGGAACAGACCTCCCTAGAAATCTCTTGAAATGACCCAATATGTACCAAACTAGTTTACTGCCAGGCAAACAGATCAATATTGTTCCAACAGTGATACCTACTCTACCTAATTTAAGTTACATTACAATTAATGCCAGTGATCTATCAGTAGTAACCAATTTCAATAATTCTCAGGAGTGTTACTTCAATCATGACACCCCTTCCCATAATTTGGATTGATGAAAATAAGGCCACAACCACCAGGTTTACTGACACTAGACCACTGAACTGGACTCCACAGTAGCCATGCAGGTCATTGTGGCTGTACGTACACTTGATCAAGAACTGAGACCACGTTAGCTGCCCATTTAGTTACACTCCAAGTGATACAATTATCAGATAAGCCACACCATCAAGCGAACATTTCATGCGCGATGGATGTCCTAACCTTAGCTTTTGGGTCGGAAAATTACTGTAAACATTGCTCTTACTTGAGTTCAATCTTCAATTGTTTGATAATTTCTGCTTCCTTTTTCCTTCCATCATCATGTTTCCCTTTCTCTTTCTCCTTAGCAGAATCTCTCTCTTTTTCTGACTCTTTTAATTTCTGCTTCTCTCGTTCTCTCTCCTTTTCCTTCTCCCGCTCTCTTTCTCGCTCCCTCTCTTTCTCTCTCCTTTCTCGTTCTCGCTCTTCCTCATCCCGTTTGGACTTCATTTCATTAGCTTCCTCCTGAGATGCCTTCGATGCGGAGGACTGAGCAGACCAGTCTTCGGGATCTTGCTTCACCTCTGCAGGCTCGTCCTTAGGGTCTTCAGTACTAGACTGAGACTGCAGGAGGGCACTGCCACTGCGCAGACGTGTCTGGGGAGACAGAAATGGGAGAAGCACATCACTTATGGCAACCACACTGCTTTCCTCGCTCGACAACTGCTTTACAAACTGAAGAGCAAATAATACTGATTCTAATCCTCTCAGTTACCTTGTTCAGGTCAGACTGGGCTTCTCTCAATTTCCGCTTATACCTCAGGACTTCCCCTTTCAGCTGGTGATTGTGATTCTGGAGGCTACTGATGAGGTGGCGCATCTCCCGGTTAATGGGGCCTTAAATACAGCAACAGCAATGTTATGAAGAACTGTGACAAGGGGATAGGAACCTCTAAGAAATAGGGAGAATTGCCAAGAGTCCTTCTCAGAAGATGAAAACCAAACTGGCCAATTTGAGTTAAAAATAAAACACTAAGGCTGCGAACAGAAATGAATTACAGGATTTGATTTTAGGTTCTTTAGGACTTCTGAGCTCCAGTTAGTACTAGCAAATCCTGGCGACCATGTTGTGTCTTTCAAGGAAAGTATTTGCAGCAGCCAAACTGCAGGGAGGAGTAAGAATAACTGTACCTGCTTGCTCATTGGCGGCAAGGGTCTGCTCAAATTCTATCCTCAGCATTTCATATTCCTTGCGGACCTGGGCCAGGGTATCTTCTAGCTGGATCACTTCAGTCCTCAGCTTCTTATGAAGACTAACCTCATCTCGCTACACACAGAAAAAAAAATAAAAATAAAAAATTCTTATCAAAATGTGGAAAGATCATCATGTTCTATTACGTTCCCTAAAGTCAATCTTTACGGTTCAAAGAAGAAAAAAAATACAAAGAAAAGAGAGATTACTCTGAAAAGTTCCAATTTTATCGATACTTAATGTGCACCAGATGGCTACTCAACACTGATTTGAGAATCAGCAAGATACTAAAGAAATAAAGGAAATGGTCCCTAACTCTGAGAATGTTACAATTTAATTGGAGAACTAAACAATAAAACAAAATATAAACATATGAAAAGATACACTACATTAAATTCAGTTCATTTGGCAGAAATACAGCAAAAGACTATTATAAAAAAAATTATCTTAAGGACCATAGAAGACACAGAAGTGAACACATTTAAAAAAAAAAGTTTCTGCCTTTAGTCCAGCTGGTGTGGTTCAGTGGTTGACTTTTGACCTATAAACCAGGAGGTCAAGGTTCAATTCCTGGTCAGAGCATATGCCCAGATTTTTTTTAATATATATATTTTATTGATTTTTTACAGAGAGGAAGGGAGAGAGACAGAGAGTTAGGAACATCGATGAGAGAGAAACATCGATCAGCTGCCTCCTGCCCAAACCAGTTAGGGCAACATGCCCAGATTTTGGGTCAATCCCCAGCAAGGGCAGCCAATCAATGATTCTGCCTCATTATTGATGTTTCTGTCTCTCCTCTCCCTTCCTCTCTGAAATCAATTTTTTTTCTTAAGTTTCTGCCTTTGAAGAAAGCACTTCGCAGGTATTATAAGCTATAATGGCTTGTATAACAGAGATGCCGCTTCTACCCACTATTCAACATGCACATAAGGCTCCACCCACACTAACCTATTTTTATGTCTGTTGTTCTCACTGCTCAATGCTCTTCTCCTATTTTTATCTGCAGTAAACTTGTATTGATCCTTAAGATTCATACTTCGCTTTGGCAAGTGGAATCTAGAAGGTTCCACAGTCAAATCAGATGATCTGTCTCCTTTATCACTGCAACTGTGGGATACGCCTCTTCTGTACCACACTGCATTCTAATGGATGCAATTCTCCCCACTGGCCTGTATGATTCTTGATGGCAGGATGCCCACCATCTAGCAGAGACAAGACCTACGGCAACTCTGTAAGTATTTGCTGAATAAGAGATTAACTGCACATGAGAGAATAAAATTTAAAAACTAGGAGGCAGAAGACAAGGCTAACTGTTACCTCAATGAGCTCCACCTGGCGCTGGTGGGTTCCCCTGGTACCATGGAGCAGGGTCCGAGCCTCATCCAAGTGTGCTTTCAATTGTAGGCTCTCATTGTAGAGGACGGAGAATTGGGACTGCATACAGCGATATTCTGGCGTCTCCTTAACCACTTCCTCCACTGCGCTCCGCAATTCCACCTCGGGGGATCCAAAGAAAAGAAAGTCAAAGCAGAATGTAGCATCTGTGCCCGAGATACTAGACAGTTAAACTCTGGGGGGAAGGACACATGTGTAATACCTTAATCAATAAAGAAAGAAAAACAAAAAGCAAGAAATGTTAAACTCATTGATCTCCTGTACAATTGAGACAAGCTTTATGAAGATTATAAAGTAGTTCTACCCACTCCTCTAGTTATGTAAAAACCTACCCAAAATTAAATCAGATCACCCAAGAGGTAGTACCTGGTACCTGTATTCTTCCACCCAAGAGTTGTTTTACTTGGTAAGTGTTCTACATTATGTGTCAACCTAGATCCAAGGACTCTAGAAAAGCCCTATGAAATCTTCCAGATTCAGGGGCAGAGATGAGCACTATGAAATTTGTCAGGAGGCTTACTTTAAGAACACAGTTGAGGACCTCAGTCACAAACTTGTTCTCTTGATTAATAATCACACAGAAAAAATATTTTTGACATTGAATCAAAAATAGTTATGCTTCTCCTAAGTAAATGCCTGCTTTAATTACCCAAACACTTCCACTGATTTAACTCAGATTGTTTTGGGGGTTTGTTTTTTTTCAGTTCAGACATCTTTATTTACCTAGAAATCAATCAAATTACAAAAGACAGGTGGTGTGATTGAAAGAGGAATGGAAGACTTTTAGAATCCACTTTCTTTCCCCCAAGAACCTGGGGAAAGTAAATTTCAATGGGCAGGTCTGAAAACCAATAGGATCACTGACCAGGTTTCTTTCTGTTTTGGCAGCTAGAAACTGCAGAGCCAAATGCTGTGGCCACCTTTGGCATTTACTGACATGTGAGTGGCCTCCCCTCCTACAGTATGCACAGGCTCCTGGCACATATCTTGTGTACAAGTCCCATTTTTTAAATGCATTTTGGATCCTCACCCTAGATTATCCTATCCTCACTTTTCTCAACAATTCCTAAGCTGCAACATGTTAATTCAGTCTATATATCTTTGTAGGTGGCTTTCAATCTTTTTCAGAAGGAAACGGTATAAATAAGGAAATACATAAGGAAATAAATCAACATATCAATTTCCCCTCACAAATTCTGAGGATTCACAACTATGGGCATAAGTTGGTCGGCAAAAACGTTTCAGTTTACTCCCTGTCAGAGATGTGTCTCCTACCTTCAGCTTTTCGTTTTGTGTGGTGACCTCGTCAAAGTCTTGCCGAAGTTTCTCCAGCTCACAGTGGCGGTTCTGAGCCAACTCTTTGTTCTCCTCAAGCTCTGCATTCATTTCCTCAAACTGGAGAGATGAAGGAAAAGAGTAAAATGGGAACAAAGAATTTTTAAATCATTCCCATTCCTAAGTTTCCATCTTCACTGATCCACTCTCTGGCAAAATCCCACTAGACCACTTGTGAACACAACCCCAGGCACCTGGCACAACACTGACCCCAGGTCAAACACATGACCAGACTTAGACTTTACCTTCCGGGCATTAATGGTGATGGTGCCGCCATAGAGACTGCTCCCCGCTCCATACACCTTGTAACCTTTCGAGTTCACCTACAGAGAAGACAAAGATTCTTTAGTGAGAGACCCCCAAGATTTCAGTCTGGTAAGCAAAGGAATCTGTTTGTCCCCAAAAACTACTACCCAAGTCTGAGCAGACCCTGAAAATGATTCTAGTCTCCAAACTATGAATGAAACAGCACTTGCCCGTTCTAGGACTTCTGCTAAGTGGCGGTTGAGTCGCTGTTCCCTCTTCCGAATTTTGTCAATATCCCATTGCAAGTCATCAATCATGGATTCTAGGACAGACACTCGTGACTCAGCTGTCTCCACTTTACTCTGCAACTTGGAGAACTGCATCCCAAAGATGGGCATTCAAATAAGCATAGCAAAAAAAAAACAACAAGTTAGAAAAACAATGCCTCAAATCAATACCTTTTTCAATACATGAGCATAAAAATGAAATGGCAGGTTCTTTTAACAGTTCCAAGTCAGTTACAATCATGAAAACCATAGAAGTCTGTAAGAATTCTCAATTCAATACTTTTTCTACCTCTGAGAAACATCATTTCTCTAGATAGAATAGAATCCCATCAGAAAATGCGTAATTTTTAAAAAAAAACAAAAACATTTTTATTGGTTTCAGAGAGGAAGGGAGAAGGAGAGAGATAAAACATCAATGATGAGAGAATCATTGGCCAGCTATTGGGGATTGAGCCTGCAACCTGCGCCCTTGACCAGAATAGAAGCCAGGACCCTTCAGTCCCCAGGCCAATGCTCTATTCACGGAGTCAAACTGGCTAGGGCAAATATGTATTTTTTAAGAGACAAAAGATAACATTATCTTTTCAGACACATATTATAGGAGACAAAAATTCAACTACATAGTCAGAAAAGACACCTATCTTTTCCCCCAACTTTCCCTTCTCATTTCTACAAATGATATCCACAGAGAACAAAAGAAAAGCTTCCATTCTCTTTTTTAAGCTCACCCAGAACAATCTTGAATCAGGTACTACAGATACAAAAATCTTTGGTGTTCTATGTTTATTTAGGAACTACACACCAGCTAATACTACTTAATGCGTTAATTATGAATCTGTCACATGTTCACATTAATCTATGCATATCCTTTGTGTTGGTTTTAAAATGTCCACGCCCCTCACCCGCCACCCCTGACCGCGCCCCGTCCCTCCCCCTGGCCCTAACTGGTTTGGCTTAGAGGATAGAGTGTCGTCCTGCAGACTGAAGCGTGCCGGGTTCAATTCTAGTCAAGGGCACATACCTAGGTTGCAGGCTCATTCCCCAGTGTGGGGCGTGCAGGAGGCAGCTGATCAATGATTCTCTCTCAACATTGATGCTTCTATCTCTCTCCTCCTCTCCCTTCCTCTCTGATATCAATAAAAATATATTTTTTTAAAAATAAAAATAAAATAAAATGTGTTGACAGTCCTCCAGTCAAGAGACAGGATCACTGTTTCCTTCTCTTGAAGCTGAGTCAACTTCAGCGGCCCAGTGGAAATCATAACTTCGAGGCTACGTCTGAAAGGCCATGAAGGTTCTGCCTGCGGTTCACTCTCTGAAAGCCAGCTGCCACATAAGGAGTCTAACTACCCTGAAGCTGCCACATTGGAGAGCAACATGCAGGTGTTCCAATGGACTAAGGTGAGCTCCCAGCTGACTGGTAACAACAACACAAGCCAGAAGAGCCATCTCGGACATCAGCTCAGCTGAGCAAAGTAAGTGCCTCTCTAGCTTTGTAAAGCTAAGTGAGACTTGGGAAAGGCCTGGGAGAGGTAGGTTCTTTCATCCTGGTAGCAAGTGGTTTGTATTAAAACATGATCACAAAGTTACTCTTTTTTTATATATATACTTTTTACATTTCTATATTTATTACATTTTAGAGAGTGGGAGGGAAGGAAGAGGGGAGAGAAAGAAAGAGTTAGAGAGAAACATCGACTGGTTGCCTTCTGCATGTGCCCTTCCCAGGCCAGATCAAACCTACAACCTATGTACGTGCCCTTGACCGGGAATCAAACCCACAATCCTTTGGAGCGTGGCTGACACTCTAACCACTAAGCAACATCAGCCAGGGCAATTACTCTATTTTTTTATGACACTCAAAACCTATATAATAAAAGGTTAATATGCAAATCAACTGAATGGTGGAATGACCAGTTGCTATGATGCATACTGACTACCAGGGGGTAGATGCTCAACACAGGAGCTGCCCCCTGGTGGTCAGTGCACTCCCACAGGGGGAGCACTACTCAGCCAGAAGCCAGGCTCACGGCTGGCAAGCACAGCGGCAGTGGCGGGAGCCTCTCCCGCCCGTGCGGCAGAGGCTTAGGCCCATTCCCCACGTCAGATGGACATCCCCCAAGAGATCCTGGGACTGTGGGAGGGCGCAGGCTGGGCTGAGGGACCCCTCTCCCCAACACGCACACACACACACACACACACACACACACACACCAAGTGCACAAATTTCGTGCACTGGGACTCTAGTTACTTATAAGCACTCCTATATTCTAACTACCCCCTTTGACGGTTGATGAGAATCCACATAAATTATGGACTTCCCAGATGATTTTCATGCAATCAGCCCAGCAGGGACTGTGGCCCTGGAGTTTAGGAAACAAGGGCATAATGAAGAACACAGGCTTTGAAGTTAAACAGACCTACATCCAAATCATAGCTCCATCACTTTGTGACTGTGTGACCTCAGAGCAGTCACCAACCTCTCTGAATTTGTTTCCTCAGCTGTAAGATGGAAATTAATATGCATAAAGTACCTAAGTGCCAGGCACTGAGGAAATGGTAACTATTAAATTATTAATAAACATAATAAACATAAGAGTTGGTGACCAAATTTCTAAACTAAAATGATAATCAAGAGAATCAGAAGAGTCTTGTAAGACCTATCATCACTTAGTCATCCTATATAATGAAAGCCTAATATGCTAAGTGTCTGGTCATCCATTCAACCAATCAAAGCATAATATGGTAATGATATGCTAAGGTTGCTCAACTGCTCACTGTGACGTGCACTGACCACCAGGGGGCAAAAGCTCTGACGGGTCCGTTAGCTTGCTTCTGGGGTCCGGCCAAATGGGACTGAGCTAGATGGGCTGGACATGCCCTGGAGCCCTCTCGCAGTCCCTCCCCGGATGGCCAACCTCCTGCATCCCTCCCAGGCCCCAATCGTGCACAGGTGGGGTCCCTTGGCCTGGCCTGAGCCCTCTCGCAATCTGGGCTGGGGGACCTCCACCAGGTCTCTAGTTTTATATAAATAAGCACATACCCATATCGTGCTTTGAACATGCACCATTTCTGTCCATGTTTGGACTGAAAACCTACATTCCTCAAGTTCTAGGTCATCAATAATGCAGCAGCTCCTATTGCCCCATTCTCAGATGAATTTCTACCAATCCATTCCTCAGTAACATTATACATAGTCTTTTATATTTGGGGTAGTTCATTATTTGGGGGTTTGGTATGTTGTTTTCCAAAACCTCACATGATAGTATTTCTTTCTAAAGACTAACTTCCTAAAATGCCAGTTTAAAATATAGGAAGAGACTAGGAGAAACATTCAATGATTTCCTTCCTTTTACCTATCTCAGATTTTTATTTCTCTGAGCTTTAGTGTGTCCTGCATGCTCTTCAATATAAAGAGGCTTTCTGGAGTAAGCTGACTGACCTTTGCGCACTCAGAACTCTGAGTCACTATCTGCCACAGGACACAAGGCCAAGTACCTCCTGAGACATGGTGCGGTGCTTCTCCTGAAGGAGGTCTGTCAGCTCCTGCAGCCTCATGTTCTCTTGTGCGAGGAAGGAGTTCAGCTCCTGCACTGCTTCCTCCACTATCAGGTTGTCTGAGGGAGGAGAACTTTAGTTTAGTACCTACAGTGTCACATTTTAGAACTGCATATTCCACCAAAACATTAACATGAAATCTCACTTTATTTTCCAGAAAACTTTAAGAATTAGGCTGGTTTTCATTATCTTCACAAGATACAGATTAGGTGACCTTCTTGAGGAAATGATCACAGTCAAGGTCACCTAACTCCCATCCCTCTCTATAGAGTCAAAATGCCTTAATAAAAGAAATTGAGAGTTTCTATAACTTTATTCAGGTAAGCCAGAATTATCTAAAACACTTAGTTTTAGCAGACAGGGGCATCTCTAATCTGTCAGACTTAACAGCAATAAAATTCTATTTTATAAGGCTATTATAAATTCCTATTGTTCATTAATACCAACATGAAGCATCTCTGTGCTGGGAGACAAAGGGGCTGGGGACAGAAATTTCCTTGTTCAAATAAGCACCTGTCCTATCTAATAAAGAGGGAATATGCTAATTGACCCTCATGCCGTTGCAAATATGGTGGCACCCACTGCCAATAAGGAGAGAATATGCTAATTGGCTGCCCCACCCTCAAATATGGTGGCTCCCATAGCCAATAAGGAGGGAATATGCTAATTGGCTGCCTTGCCCTCAAAGATGGCGATGCCCACAGCCACAAGATGGCGACACCCAGTCTCCTCAGCCCCACCAGGGCAGCAGGCATGCAGCAAGGCTGGGCTCGCCCCCAGGAGGGCTGGACTGCTCCACGCGCCTGCCTCCAGAGTCCCCCAGTCCCCTCAGCCCCCCAGCCATGCAGGGCTGGCCCGAGGCGCAGGCAAGCCTCAAATGTCGGCTGCCCAGCTGCCCAGGGCCAGCCTGAGATGCAGGTAACCAGGGCCGACCAAGGCTTGCACTACCAGCAGTGGCAGCAGCAGAGGTGTGATCACCGGGTCACCTCCCACCCCTGAGGGCTCCTGGACTGTGAGATGGGGCAAGCCAGGCTGAGGGACCTCCATCCAGTGCATGAATTTTCATGCACTGGGCCTCCAGTAAAGTCATAAAGAATAAAGAGCATAGCCCAGCCACCTTGGCTCAGGGCTGAGTGTGGACAAATGAACCAGGAAGTCACAGTTGGATTCCCAGTCAAGGCACATGCCTGGGCTGTGGGCTCAATCTCCAGCGTGGGGCATGTAGGAGGCAGCTGAGCAATGATTCTCTCTCATCTCTGATGCTTCTATCTCTCTCTCCCTCTCCCTGCCTCTCTCTCTGAAATCAACAAAAACATATTTCTAAAAAAAAGAACATAAAATATTTCATTTTTAAAAAACTGACTCTTTGAAATTAAAAAACAACAACATCTAATCAACAAAGGAAATTTTTTAAAAATATAATTACCAATATTTAAAATACTTATCACTAATAAATTAATAGCAAACACCACAAATATACAGAAACAGAGCTATTTCTTACATAATAAAATTAATTCTGCTACTTCTAAAAGTGTCTAATTAATAGAGTATCAGAATGGGCTGATAAAATCTTTCCTCAGCTTCTTATAGGACTGCCATGTGGCTCAAAATGTGAAGCACTCATAAAATATTCAGTAAGGACGTAACCAGTAACATTGAAGATTAGGATTCCAAGAAAGGTAATAAAAATAAATATGTAAGAACAAATTAGTATGCAAAGGTGAGTTCTTATTCCTCCCCGTCTGCTCCCCATCTCCTGGTTCTAGTCTCACCTCCACTGTTTAGCTTCCGGGATAGGAGCTCCACTTTTTCTTGCAATTTATCATAGACAGTCACGATCTGGGACACAGCTCGGCGGGAGGACTCCACGCGCTCCTGCAGCTGAGACTCTATCTCTTCACTGGAGCTGCTGGCCAGAGTAGCAAGGAAAGAGAAGGCTGGCTCTTGCCCTTCCCCTGAAGAGGGAAAAAGAAGACCCCCCCCAAATTATTCAAATGGAAATATCAAAACTCATTTTTCCCCTCAAATGGAAAGTTTCAAAGCAAGGCTTTTCAAAGAAAAAGAATAAAAAAGCATGCGGTGATAAGTCCCTGACAGTACTCGCCTCTGTCCCGGTCATCTTTCCGTTCCTGATTGCTGTCAGAGTCTGGCTCTGGTTCGGGCACAACGAGGGCTTTTCTCTCTGTGAGGAGGTCCCCCAAACCCTGCTGCAGATCGTAGCGTTTAAGGATGATACGGATGTTTTCATCAAACTGGAGACGATCAGGTGCAGTCATAAAAAAACAAAATGACACAAATTGGGCAGTTATGATAAAACAAAGACACAACTTTGGAAATGAAGAGAATGCTGCTCTGGAGAACAAAAATGCTCAAATGAAAATCTAAACAAATGAACAGTTAGCTACCTGACTCCAGTACCGGTTGACAATCAACAGGGAGGCGTCGTCAGTGGCCTGTCTTCGTTCAAGTTTTTCAATGTGCTCCCGGAGTTCATCTTCAATGGTCTGCCGCTGATCCAGCATTTCTGCCAACTTGCGATTTTTGGCTTGCAGTGTTCGAATGTCTGAATCCTCCTGCCCCAGGAAACCAATCTTATTAGCCTCCACAATGAAATTAGACAATCAGCTGTTGAATTCAACAAGGCCTTATTAGTTAATCAGTCATTTCCTACGGATAAAGCTATTTATTTTTCGAAGGTTTACAATAAATAATTAGATGAGTAGTAGGAGCAGAAGAAATAAAGGGTCTATTATGATGGTGGGAGAAAACAATACACCGAAATATATTAGAATCTCGACGTCGCTCATCTCACTATTCTAGTCAAGGCCACAAAGTATTACTACTGTGAGGCTCCACCATCCTGCTAGGTTATCTCGACCTGGATCCAGCCATCTGTCACCTACGCACTGCCCTTCATTCATTCAAGGCCTTGGAACCTTCTCCGCCCCAGTCCCTCCATCACACGTGGACTTGTCCACATGTGAACAAGCCACATCCTCTAGCATCTACGCTGTATTTTGGACTCCTTAGCTCCAACGATTCTCTCCTCTACTGCGCTTCAGTCACTTCAAAAGCTACATCTTGGACTTTTGTCTGTAACCGTGCCACATCTGAAATCTTAAATTTCAACTTCCCATTCCCTGAATGAAACCGTATCTTCCCAGGTATCTCATGCCCTATCCACATACACCAGCCTTCAACTAGATCTCCAGCATTTTGAAATCTCGCCTTTCTCCCTATCATTCCCCTCTATATCTTCCATACCTTGACTATACCCTACCACAAGCATGTCAAACTCACGGCCCACAATGAATTATTTTTGTGGCCCATCTACTCTAATAAGAGTGCTATGCAAATTAACCCTCACTCTATTACACCTGAGCAACGCCCACCAGCCAAGCACGCCCACCAGCCAATCAGAGCGGCTATTTGCGAATTAACCCAGACAAGATGGTGGCCAGCAGCCATGGAGCAAGAGCAAACAGGAGGCTCAATGGAGGAAACTGCCTGCCTGGGCCAGCTATGGCCTCCAATCAAGGCAACAAAGTTTCAATTATAGAAGATAAATAAACCCCAGATACGTGCTTCCAGTCAGCCTCACTGGGACATTGTGTCAATAGGAACTGTGGCCTGCCTGCAAACAGCCATAAGCCCCTCATCCAGACTGGCCAGGCACCACAGGGTGGGGGGGACACCCACCTTGAAGGGAATGTGGCCAGCCTGCAAACAGCCATCAGCCCCTCACCCAGGCTGGCCAGGCACCACAGGGTGGGGGGGACACCCACCTTGAAGGGAATGTGGCCAGCCTGCAAACAGCCATCAGCCCCTCACCCAGGCTGGCCAGGCAACCCAGCAAGACCCTCCACCTTGAAGGGGATGTGGCCAGCCTACAAACAGCCATCAGCCACTCACCCAGGCTGGCCAGGCACCCCAGCGGGAACCCCACCCTGATCCGGGACACCCTTCAGGGAAAACCAGCTGGCCCCCACCCATGCACCAGGCCTGTATCCTATATAATCCTATATAATAAAAGGGTAATATGCAAATTGACCCTAACAGCAGAACAACTGGGAATGACTGGTCACTATGACACACACTGACCACCAGGGGGCAGACGCTCAATGCAGGAGCTGCCTCTGGTGGTCACCGCACTCCCATAGGGGGAGCTCTGCTCAGCCACAAGTCAGATGGCTGCCAGTAAAGCAGTGGTTGTGGGAGCCTCTCCTGTCTCCTCAGCAATGCTAAGGATGTCTAACTGCAGCTTAGGCCTGCTCTCCACTGGCAAGTGGACATCCCCCGAGGGTTCCTGGGCTGCCAGAGGGATGTCTGACTGCCATCTTAGGCCTGAATGACCGGGGAGCAGGCCTAAACCAGCAGGTGGACATCCCTCGAGGGGTCCCAAACTGCGAGAGAGCACAGGCCAGGCAGAGGGACCCCCACCCTGAGTGCACAAATTTTTGTGCACCGGGCCTCTAGTCCAATTTAACAATATGTAAGAAATGTTTTAATAAAAATTTTGTAACTTAATTTTTACAATATTCTGATATACATAATCTAACCTAATAAAAGAGTAATATGCTAATTGTGTCACTCTGCTACATCCCAAGCCATGCCCACCAGCCAATCAAAGCGACTATATGCAAAATAACCCAACCAAGATGGCGGCCAGCAGCCACAGAGCTAGAGTAAACAGGAGGCTTTGTAGCCCCGGCGATGGAGGAAGCTGCCTGCGTAGGCAGGCTGTGGCCTCCACTCAAGGCAACAAAGTTTCAATTATAGAAGATAAATAAACCCCAGAAACCTGCTTCCAGCCAGCCTCGCTGGGAGTTTGGGTCACTGGGGGTTGTGGCAAGCCTGCAAACAGCCACCAGCCCCTCACCCAGGATGGCCACACCCTCATAGGGTGAGAGTCCCTGCTGGGGGGTTTGGCCAGCCTGAAAATGGCACTCAGCCACTCACCCAGGCTGGCCAGGCACCCCAGTGGAACCCCCACCCTGATCCGGGACACCCTTCAGGGCAAATCAGCCGGCCCCCACCCATGCACCAGGCCTCTATCCTATATAATAAAAGGGTAATGTGCAAATTGACCCTAAAAGCAGAACGACTGGGAATGACTGGTCACTATGACACACACTGACCACCAGGGGACAGATGCTCAATGCAGGAGCTAACCCCTTGTGGTCAATGCACTCCCACAGGGGGAGCTCTGCTCATCCACAAGCCAGGCTGATGGCTGCCAATACAGCGGTGGTGGTGGGAGCCTCTTCTGCCTCCTCAGCAGCACTAAGGATGTCCAACTGCAGCTTAGGCCTGCTCCCCGCTGGCAAGTGGACATCTCCCGAGGGCTCCTGGGCTGCCAGAGGGATGTCTGACTGCCGATTGCCCGGGGATCGGGCCTAAGCCAGCAGGTGGACATCCCCTGAGGGTTCCCAGACTGCGAGAGGGCACAGGCTGGGCTGAGGGAACCCTCTGGGTGCACAAATTTTTTTGTGCACCGGGCCTCTAGTTATTAATAACAAACTATAATGCTCACTAATGACTGATTACTATAATCGTGTTGCATTCATTTCCCTTATGGGCCTTATGTGCAGGTGCACCATTTCTCTCCACTAATACTAGCAACAAATATCTTAGCACCAATTGCCACATCCTTAGTCTTGGACTGGTTTGTTTGGTGTGCACAACAGGAAACATTTTGCTTTCGGAGAATAAGAAAAATAGGTTTATTTGCATTCCACTTATTAATTTGTGCAGTTACCCAGTGTCTGGTAAATTAATGTTCAAGAAAAAATATTAATTTTTATTAAATGTTCTATTATTTTATGTCAACAATTACTCATTTATTTCAGCCCTTTGTATTCAGCATGTCTCTACTGAAATAAACCTATGTTTCTATGAAAATTGAAGCTTTTGTTTTTTTTTGTGGCCCACATAAAATTAAACCTTGGTATATGGACTGTGTTAGCCTTTGAGTTTGACACGCTTGCCCTACAGTATTGTCATTTAAACTCCTGCCTATCAGGCCCCTCAATTCTCTGTACTAATCCTGTTAATTCACCTCCTCAAACAAGCCTCAATCGGAATTAATCCACAAGTCTGACTATTCCATTCCTGTACCCAGTACGTTGAGACTTCTAAATAAGGTCATTAAATCAGGGAGATTGCTGCCTTTATAAAATAAATTCTTAACCTGAGTAGATCTTGAAATGTCTCTGGAATCATTTCTTTCTTTAACAAGGGAGCGTGTTCCTGTTCTCCATCAAAACAATATCCAACTACCAAGCCCTGCCTCCTCTCATGTCACACTAAGCAGACGACTCTGCTTCCCACTTTAAAGAGAAAACAAAAGGCGTCAGATAGATGGGAAGCTCCTCAATTCCCCATCTCCTTGACCCCTTCACACCACTAACCAACCTGTGCACATATTCTTAAACCTCAACTTGGGCTCAGAACCATTTCTGCAATGACATCACTCCATCCGTAATTCCATAGCCCTGTCAATATCTTTCACTTGTCTCTCTCTAGCTCCTTCCCTAGGTTGGGGTGGGGGATGGGAGGGGCGCAGGTCAAGAAACAGGATTGGAAAGGGGATTTTTACTTTACCAAGGAATTAATGAATATTTTAAGGTAAGAACTATTTATTAGAACACCAATTTCTTGTTTTTCTTTTCTCTTCCATATTGGTTAAAATGTTCTTGATATACCAAAAGAGTCAATAGCTTCCCAACATACTGGTTTATTAATACTGTTAATAAACCATATCTTCAACCTCTGTTCTGAGCACCTCTTCCCCTTCTTGTGTAATTGAAACCTGGATGAAAATACCATTTCCCCATAGGCTTCTCCAATAGTGACTGTTTCTCTCCCACCCCCCTTAGAGCCCTGGACCTGAAGACGGGGAGGTGTCCACCTTGTTCCCCACTGCCATTCCCAGGCCATTATCCCCGCTTCTTCCCTAAAACCTCTAGCGCTGCAGAGCTCATGCCACCAGTCTGTACCACCTGCCACCCTGCCTTGCTGCACTGGTCTACAATGCCCAGGTCACTTCCCTACGTTTCCTGAAGACTAAGCACTAGACTGTCATCTCTCTGCAACACTAACTCCTGTCCAAGTTCTTACTGATTTCAGTTCCCACAGTGATGATCTCGCCTGTGAATACTGGACCAAGTCACTGACCTCCTCTCTTCCCGTGGCCTTGTCCTCTACCTCCCTCACTCGCCAAACTCCGTTAGTCCTAGCTTTACCTGCACGCTCTCTGTAAGATCAATTCAAACACCCCATTCCCCACAGTTACCACCATATTCCAGCCTATTCTTTCTAGTTTCTGACTCCAACAAGTCTTCAATTCCTGCAGGATCTACAATCTATTGGTCCTATATTTTTTGATGTCCTTCATTCCTCCCACTTCCTCAATTCCTCCTTTATCACACTTAAATTCCATCACTAGTCATTATAATCATGCCCTTTTATAACCTTCTCCTTCATTATACTTGCCTGGTAAAAACCCCAATCTTGGTAACATCCAACTCTGCACCTACTCCACACAGGCCTACCTCCACGCAGCTGAATGTGACTAGAGAAAAGAAAGCACCATGCAGATTGCTCTCATTTTAAACTCATGATCACAGGTTCAAAAAGATCCTCAATGCTGCACAGCAACCCTACTCCACCTCTCTAGTTCATTTTCTTCAAGACAACTACTTCATACCTTCTCCTGTCTCTTCAAACCTCCAAACTTCCTCCCCCATCCTCACTCTCAGATGAGTCTTGCTTTTGATTTCACTGGAAAAAAAAAATAGAAGCAATCAGAAGAAAATATTCACATCTATCTCCCAGAGCAACAACTACTGACCTCTCTATTAGTATTTCTATCCCTTTCCTTCTCCTTGTTGGTAACTGCTCCAGTTAAAGTCAATTCCCCCATCCTTCTAGTCAAGGAAATCACACCAGTAACTGTCTCCTCTTTCTGCTACATCATCAATTCTATCGTCTTTCTTTACACAGTCATTTCCATCAACAAACATGCTGTATCTCCAAAAAAAAAAAAAAAAAAAGCCCTTCCCTCAACCTTACATTTCCCTCTGGCTACTGCCGCATTTTCTGTTTTACATCAATACTCCTCCAAAAACACTGTCTGCTCCCTCTTTTCCTTAATTCCTCTCCTCCTATGTTCTCTTAAGCTCAGTGCAACCAGGCTTCTATCAGCACCACTCCACGAACACAGTTCCTGTCAAGTCTCCAGTGAATTTAGGCTAAATTACCGCTCAGTCCTCCCCTTCCCCAACCCATCAGCAGTACCTAATCAAGTCCTTCTAGAAACACTTTCTTCCCTTGGTTTCTGGGACCCCACTCTCTCTGCTTCTCCTCTGCTTCTCACTGGCCCCTCTTTTTCTGGCTCTTGATTAGCCTCTTCTCATCTCCTTGACATAAAATGTGGCAGTGCTCCGGGGCTCTGTCTCAGATCCCTTCATCTACGCTTGCTCCTCAGAGGACAAGCTTAAATATCTACCTCTCCCCAGACTGCATAATACATGTCCAACTACCTATTCACTCAGAGGTCTAACAGATAAATCAAATGTACATATCCAAATTAAAATTATGATTCATCCTCCATAGCTCCCAAAAATCTGCTCCTCGCACACTCTTCCCTAGCTCGGTAAGTGCAAACGCCGTGATTCCAATATCCCGGGGTCATCTTGCTGCCCTGCTCTCATAGGCTTCATCTGATCCATCAGCATATCTTGTCGACACTACCTCCACAGTAGTCCAATCACCATGATCCCTCATCAAGATTACTGCAATAGTTTCCTACAGCAGGCACTTTAGCGCCCACGCCATCTCCTGTCAACCTGCCGATTTCAGCACGGCTGTGATGGACAGCTCCACGCACATAGCTAGTGTTGCCATTTCAAGCGCACTTTGGAGTCTTAGTTACTTTCTTGCTTAAGACTTTCCAATGGCCCCTCACAGTCTTCGGGGTAAAGTCCAAACTGGTAAGTGTGCCCTTGCTTCCCTAAGAACATACAGTTATCCCTAAGAACAGCTCACATCCCACCCTATTCTAACAGCCTGTTCCCTTGTCAGTACCACCCTACAAATTGCAGTCCAGGAGCTATCTATGCTCAGTTAAATCACAGTGTTTGGCAAATAACAGATGCTTAACAAATATTCACATTTATTGAGTGAATAAACGTCTTTGGAATACATGATGTGAGATAGCATTAGGACAAAATCACCTTCTGGCAGCAGTACTTGAACCCCAGACAGACTCGGAAATGACACGTCATCACTTTACTCTGAATGCTATTATTCTCTCTGATCCTCAGCTTACATTCAAATAAATAACAGATGTGGTTTCAAAAGCTATCAAATGTAAAACATTCTAATATCATATCCCCATAGCTGAGTTCCAAAATACACACTCAACTCTTGATCTAAACCAAAGCCTATTATAGTTAAACTTATTTAGTTTAGTGAGCTTCTGGCGTCCAATAGACATATAACATTACTCTTAACTTTTGAAGTACAATAGTCTAGTGAAAATGTCAACTTTGTAAGAGCAAGGGCAGTTTTATTCACCATTATTTTCAGAATAGCTTGCTCAAGAATAACCATTAATAGCTCAAATGTACTGAGTACTTACCATGTTAAAAGGGAGTATTTTAATCCTTAACCAGGACTTTCATTTTATCCTTTCAATAACCCAACGGGAGAGGTATTTATAAGTACATGCTGCAGACAAGGGAACAAGAGGCACAGAGAAGCTAACACAAGGCTATGTAGCCAGAAGTGATGGAACTGAGAGTCAATTCCAGGCAGCTGGGCTTCCAACTCGGAGTCTTCACTCTTTCCATGATTTTGCTACATTACCTCTTAGTACCTGGCACCTAATTTTTCAGTGAATGAAAAATGAATGCAGCTTCCCTCTGTAACTATCTATTATCAATGTGTATCGGGCACCAGATTCACCAAAGAATATAAGCACACCTTTGAAAATAAAGATCAAATCTCAGTATCTCTTCTTCAGAACAGACCTACTTGTGGCTGTTTTAGTTCCCTCTTTTTCTCAAATCAGTTCCTCTTACTCCAGGAGGCCCGCAACATTTTTTACTTTCAGGTTGTAACAGACAGAAGAAAAAGCAACTCGCATGGCCCTGTTTCCACATACCGTTGAGGAGACACCCCCGAGCTTAATTGTCTCCACTGTGGTCCCCGAATCCTCCACAGCTGTCTTCTTCTCAGGAGGTAGGGATGTGCCAGGCTCTCCAGCCATTCTTTTATTTCCAATTCCTGACATCTTGGTGCAAGATGAGAGCTTTTTTCCTGGAGGGAAGGGAAAAAAAAAAAAAAAAGACAGAAGCTTAGGTAAGATATGCTAGGAAAGCAACAATAAAAAGAGAGTGCCTGTGATGTGAAAACTAGCCATTCTCCTTGCCAACCTCTCAACCTGGACTCATTAACTCCACACCAACCACAATGTTCCCCAGATTCCTCTTGGAAGGAAAAACGCAAATTGTGGAGGACGACCGAGGGCTGAATTTACGCAACTACACGTACTTCAAGAATATGCCGGTAAGAAAAAAAGGTAATGGGTGAAGGATGAAGAGAAAAAGAAATCTCACTTCCTGAAATGCCAAAATCAGAAAAATACAGTTTGAGACAAAAGCTAATTCCACTGCGTTGGGAGAATCAGAGCTGAAAGGAGATGTCTACTAAGTCATTAATATTGGGCAAGTCATTTATCATCTCTGAGCCTGTATTTCCTAAACCAGGAACAGCAGGAGTAGCATAAGCTTCCTGATGCCCTTATAAGGAATGAATAACTAGGAAAAAAAAAAACTTAGCATAAAGCCTGACATGAAGTATGCTCTCGGAAATGCCACCTCTCCTTTATCTGCAGTTTCTTTCCTGTTCCCCAATGTTCTCCCCATGACTTTCTGCAGCCCTGCAGAAGCTCGACCTCGGGGCGAACTCCAGGTCTGCCTTTTAGGGAGCCGCGCTGCCTTGAAAGAGTAAGCTCCTGAGCTTCGCTCTCCTCCGATGCACAAGGGGAGCGAACAAGTATTTTGTCGGTCCCACCTGTCTCCCAGGGTCCCCGAGCTCACAGGACGCAGAAAGAGTGTCAAAGCGCTTTGCTACATTAGAAAGCGGCCCCGCCCCACCGAGACCACCCACGGCCGCCCATGCAAGCTCCAGGGGGAGGGGAGTCGGTGCAGCAGCCTGCGTCGGCCCTCGCGTGGGGAGAAAGGAGCTGGTGGGGCAGCACAAGGGCCTCGATCGCACTCGCGAGTGGCCAAGGAGCCGGGTGGACAAGTGCAGGCCCCGGCGGAGGAGGCCCCGCGCAGGGGAGGGTGGAGGCTCCCCTCGGCCCGCACCGCCCATCGCACCCTCGGCCGAGGTCTCACCTGGCGTCTTCCGAATCGCCACGCCCGAGAGCAGAACTCCGGTTATGACCCTCCAACGTCCACGGCGCCCTGCCGCCTCTCACCCCTGACCCGCAGGCGCACACCCGGCGGAACTTCCGGGAGGCGGGGCCAGGGAGAAGGAAGGGAAAAAAGAGGGGGGAGCAGCTCCAACCAGCGGGCGGAAGTGATGTACCCGCCACGGGGGCGGGCGCCGAGTGCCCGGAAGTGGGCGCCGTCTCCCTGGCAACGCAGGCGCTTGGGCGGGCGGCCGGGAGCTGCAGGGATACCCCGGCCTCTCGGAGGATGGAGGCAGCGTCCCTGGCTCCTTGGTCTCTGATGGCAACCTGGTTTCTCTACTTCAAGTGCCTTGTTCTGTTGCCTGTTACTGCGTCCACCTAGACTCGTTCAAATTGCCGGTTGGCTGAGGGCCCTGTCCGTCTCCGAGCTGGAAAAACATAGCCTCAGACGCGGAGAAAATGTTCTCCGGGAGCCTTCGTGTTGAAGGGTTGGGGTGAAAATGCAAGCGACTTTCATGGGTGTCTGGGCTTGTCGATTGTTCTTACAGGGAACGGTACAGACACCCTGCCTACACATTAGAAGCACTTGCGCGAGTTTGGGTGTCTAGGGGAGTCCTGGACGCTGACACTTCTTTTATTTTTATTGATTTCAGAGAGGAAGGGAGAGGAGAGGAGAGAGAGAAACATCAATGATGAGAGATTGATCGGCTGCCTCCTGCACACCCAGTACTGGGGATGGAGCCTGCAACCTGGCCACGTGCCCTTGACCAGAATGGAATCCAGAACCCTTCAGTCCACAGGCTGACACTCTACCCACTTAGCCACACCCGCCAGGGCTCCTGTTTTAATTGGCTTGTTTGTTTTCCTTTTGTTGACTTGTGAGCACTTTAGTTTTTTGGAATTAACCCCCTTAGACATGTATCATTGGCAAATATATTCTCCCACACAGTGGGCTCCCTTTTCATTTTTTTAATTTTAATTTTATTTTTTTATTGCTTAAAGTGTTACAAAGAGTGTTAACTAAGTCTCCATTTTTTCCCCTTGACCTTCTTCCCTCCTCTCCTATCCCCCAGTGTCTTGTGTCCATTGATTATGCTTATATGCATACATACATGTCCTTCAGTTGATCTCCTAACTCCCCCAAACCCTCTCGAGCCTTCCAGCTGTAGTTTGACAGTAGGTTCAATGCTGTTTTGCCTCTGTATCTGTTTATGTTCATCTTATATAATAAAAGTGTAATATGCAAATTGACCATCCCTCTGGGACGCCTAAGCCACGCCCACCAGCCAATCAGAGCGACTATGCAAATTATCCCAGCCAACATGGAGGCCAGCACTCAGGGAGCTGAGTAAACAGACAGTTTCCCTTGCAGCAGGAGCGAAACTGTTTGCAGCAGCCTGGGCTTCTCTCTGCTCCAGGGAACAACATATTTGCAACATTGTTTCAATCCTAGGAGCTGAAGCAAACAGCAGGCCGCCTGACGTCTAAGTGCAACATTGTTTCATTATAGAAGCCAGAGCTGAAGCGGAGAGGAGATTTCGTTAACTGCCTAGGCCCCAGCTTAAGGGAACAGTTTATCAATTATAGAAGATAAACAAACCCCAGAAACCTGCTTCTAGCCAGCCTTGCTGGGACATTGGGTCAATGGGAGCTGTGGACAACCTGAAAGTCTGAAAACAGCCATCAGCCTGTCACCCAGGCTGGCCAGGTAGCCCAGTAGGGACCCAAAACCTGAAGGCACTGTGGGCAGCCTGAAAGCCTGAAAACAACCCTCAGACCCACACCCAGGCTGGCCACAACCCAATGGGGTGAGGATCCACACTGGGGGGCTTGGCCAGCCTGCAAACTGCCATCAGCCCCTCACCCAGGCTGACCAGGTACCCAAGTAGGGACCCAAAACCTGAAGGGACTGTGGGCAGCCTGAAAACGGCCCTCAGCCCATCACCCAGGATGGCCACACCCCAATGGGGTGAGGATCCACACTGTGGGGCTTGGCCAGCCTGCAAACAGCCATCAGCCCCTCACCCAGGCTGACCAGGCACACCATCAGAGGGGTCCCAGACTGCAAGATGGCACAGATCAGGCTGATGGACCTCCCGAGTGCACAAATTTTTGTGCACCAGGCCCCTAGTCAATTTATAATGATCTTTATTATCCATAAATAAGTAAGATCATGAGGTATTTTTCTTTCATTGACTGGCTTATTTCACTTAGCATAATGCTCTCCAGTTCCATCCATGCTGTTGCAAATAGTAAGAATTCCTTCTTTTTTACAGCAGCATAGTATTCCATTGTGTAGATGTACCGCAGTTTTCTAATCCATTCATCTGCTGATGGGCACTTAGGCTGTTTCCAAATCTTAGCTATGGTAAATTGTGCTGCTATGAATATAGGGGTGCATATATCTTTTCTGATTGGTATTTCTGGTTTCTTGGGATATATTCCCAGAAGTGGGATTGCAGGGTCAAATGGGAGTTCCATTTTTAATTTTTTGAGAAAACTCCATACTGTCTTCCATAGTGGCTGCACCAGTATGCATTCCCACCAGCAGTGCAGGAGAGTTCCTTTTTCTCCGCATCCTCTCTAGCACTTGTCGTTTGTTGATTTGTTGATGATAGCCATTCTGACAGGTGTGAGATGATACCTCATTGTTGTTTTGATTTGCATCTCTCAGATGAGTAGTGACTTTGAGCATGTTTTCATATGATGCTGACACTTCTTAAAAAGCATTCCCCAAGCCCACGCTACCATCCTCCCTCCAAGAGTATAAGGTGCAAACTGTATTGACAATTACTGTTTTTGTGCTTCTTTGGGGTGAGAAAATAATCAGGGAAATGATAAGAAACACAATAGTTTCTGATCTCTGATTTCAACATTAGTTTATTTTAAGCTAATTAAGCATTGCTCTTTTTTGGGGTGGATAAAGTGCTATTTCCTATTCAATTAAACTAAATGTTTAATGATAGGGAGCTAATCAATCTAACTTATCAATAAAAAGCTGTATGCCTCGCAGAACTATGTAAAGCTACCCAATGACATCAGATATAGGTCCAGAGATGTAAGAGTAATGGCTGTATTTAAAAACAAACAAACAAACAACAACAACAAAAACCAACAGTAGAATTTAGGCATCTTTGAAACAAGTAAAATCTAATCCACACTGGACTTTTAACAGTGGGAAGACTTTGGTCCCTGAGCCTCCTTGGTCTTCCCTGTGGGTAAGTAAGAAGGTAAACAATAGGAAAACACGTGTTCATGGTTTCAGGGATTAGCCTGGGAAGATGTGGCTCCAAATGGACTTCACATTTTCTCAGGGAAAGCAGAGCCTGAACTGTGTTTGGGGGCCCACGAGCTGGACTGCGTTGTATGAGATACCGCACTAATTCTCCGATCTCCCCCCATGAGCTGCTTGACTTTTGGCAAACCTTGCATCCACAGAACACTGAATGGCAAGCAATAGTTCTTCCAGCCCAAAGTTGTAAACAAGTTTCACAGGCTGTCTTCGGTCAACAGACATGCTTTATTTATTTTGAACAGTATGAGCTGCCTTTTGTGATAAAAACAAAAACTGACTTTGTCAACAACATTTAAAATCAGACATTTTACATAAAAGCCCACATTATCGAATTCTCTTGAAAATATGGAAGATCTAGCAACGCTGGGCTTATATTCTTGCATGGTCACATTGCCTAGAGCTGAGGAGTGCTTCCACTTTTATTCCTGTTGGATAAAATCCCCACTATTAATCATTTTCCTCAGACAAGTTGAGTTTCATTTGAGTATCATCACCTCAAATGAAATTGTGATAAATCAATCGTTGATACTAAGTGAATAGGGCTGTTTGCCGACCTGGTATCCATTCCCCCTCTCTCACCTCTTAACAGAGCACAACCAGGATTTTATTCATGTATCCATTCAGCACCCTTCATTCTGTATGTCTTTGGGGAAGCTGACTTCACTTACATCTCCAAGGAATCTAATCTAATAAAAGAGTAATGTTGAAATTGACTGTTTCTCTGGGATGCCTAAGCCACACCCACCAGCCAATCAGAGTGGCTGTATGCAAATTAACCCAGCCAAGATG
>PVJC01006828.1:0-53693 GCA_004026665.1 Murina feae | reverse complement strand
CACTAAGTCATCCTCATGGGTCTGGAATATATGAATTATACTGTGATTTATTCCATTTATTATAAGAAACAGACTGTCAAGCTGTTAAAGCAGGTTCCTGACTAAAGGATTAAGGTTAGGGGAAAAAAATCTAGTTGGATTAAGATCTTTCAAGGCCATAAACAGTAAAAAAGAGTATGACGCTCCATTCATAAGTAATTCAAAATAAAACAAATGTCTTAACTTTTCCCACAAAGTTGATACTTTTTCCCTTTTAAATATCAAATTCTCTCCAAAAGATCTTTTTCTTGTTGCTCCTTCAATATTGTGCCTGGATTGACTTTTGGGGAGTCCTGTAGTAAATAATTCTTGTCCCAGTCTTTCTAGACCCACATTCCAGAATCCATGGAATAAAAGACACATATGTACTTGGGTTCCATGGACAAGAGAGAAGGAATGGTATGTAGTGATGCCCCCACCTGCTAGTTTTACACTGGAAGAGTCCACTGGGCCAGAATATCTATCTAAGGGCATTCGTGGCTGATGTGGTTACCAGTCTCCTGCTCTATCCTCACTTAAATTGCTCATCCAAGGGGAGCTAGAGGGTCAAATGAGCTTTCAGTGTCCCATTCTGTTGAATAGAATGCAAACCAGAGTAGGGATAGCACGTAACCAGGGTTCCACCCCTTTCATATCATTAAGAATCAGGCTATTAACCTGGCCAGTGTTACTCAATGGTTGACCATCCACCCTTGAACCAGGAGGTCATGGTTGCCTTGGTCAGGGCACAAGCCCAGATTGTGGGCTGGATCCCAGTGGAAGGCATGCAGGGGACAGTCGATCAATGATTCTCTCTCATTGTTGATGTTTCTGTCTCTCCTCCTCTCTTTCTCTCTGAAATCAATAAAAATACATTTAAAAAAAAGAAGGCTATTATACCTTATTTCTTATTTAATTACATACTTTGGTGTTTGAAGTTCATAATAAATGGCAACTTGCCCTGAGTCCAAATTAAATGATAAATAAGACATGAAAATGATAGATGAAAACCAAAATATCAGTTTTTAGTGTAGACAAGCTGATTGGAGACCATGGCTACAAATCTGTGACTACAGAACTTCTTTCCCCCATTTTCTGCCTCTCAGTCAAGTCCTAGGTATAGCTCACCTGATGGAATGTCTGAATCCATAATCCTATCTAATAAAAGGATAATATGCAAATTGACCATCACAAGATGGCTTCCCCATGTGGTCAAAGATGGCAGCTACAAGACGGCCAGCAAGGGAGGGCAGTTGGGAGGGACCCAGGCCTGCAGGTGAGGGCAGTTTGGAGGGACACAGGCCTGCAGGGGAGGGCAGTTGGGGGGGGGACCAGACTGGCAGAGAAGGACAGTTGGGGAAACCAGGTTGGCAGAGGATGGCAGTTGGGAAGGACCAGGCCTGCAGGGATCGGGCCTAAACGGGCAGTCAGACATCCCTCAAGGGGTCCCAGATTGGAAAGGGTGCAGGTTGGGCTGAGGGACACCACCCTCAACCCCCACTCCCACTCCATGCACGAATTTCATGTATCAGGCCTCTAGTACATTATAAGGATCATTGTCACATTGGTCCAGGATGTTTAGCAGTCTTAGCTTCTCCATGGCAACATTTTTTAGGGAATATATCTTATCTGTTAATAAATAACGTTTTCCTTTTCCTCTTTTTTTGTGTGTTTATAGCTTCTTGTGTGTGTGTATGTGTGTGTGTGTTTAGACAGATAGATAATAACATGTATAAAATATATATGTGATATATATAAAATATATATGATGTATGTGAATAGATTGAAGATTGGTATTAATATTTATATTTACTTGGCTTTTCCCAATGAGTGTGTAGGAACTAAGACAGCTTTTCAGGACTAGCAGATTTTTATAACAAAAAACTCTCAAATTCTCAATTATCACAAAGATAATCTTATTCCTTCAAATAGGATTTTTCTGTGATACTTCAGGTAGCCCTGCCTTCTCTGCTTCTCTTAAAAAAAAAAAAAAAGAAATAGGTTGATGGGCGGGGCTTCTGTCTCACCTCACTCTTCCCAAGCTCCACCCCTGCTGGGGACCAAGGGCTATAGCTTTGGCCCTTCAGCACATTCTATCCACCACCAAGAAATACTATTTTAGGGGCAATTTCTGGAACCTGTTTTAGTGGGGTTTGTTTTTTCCCACTGAAATTTCTCTGCATTTTTTTCCTTCTTATCCTTAAGGGGTTTCCATGTAAAATTGGCTCTTTTTGGCTTCCTTTCAAATATTTTGGAGTCTGTCTCCAAATTTTACCAAAAGTGGAGTTATCAGTTATTTTCCTTCTTTCTTTCTTTCTTTCTTTCTTTCTTTCTTTCTTTCTTTCTTTCTTTCTTTCTTTCTTTCACTTCTTGCTGCTGTTGGATGGTTTCCAACAGAAGAAAGGGAAAATGCTGAATCTGGCTATTTTTTACTCTTAATATGAACAAACTAGAGGCCCTGTGCACGACATTCGTGCACTGAGGTAGGGGGCATCCCTCAGCCCAGCCCTTGAGGGATGTCCAACTGCCGGTTTAGGTTCACTCTCCTAAGCTGCAGTCGGACATCATAGTGCTGCTGCAGAGCCAGGAGAGGTTCCTGCCACTGCCGCTGCACTTGCCAGCCCTGAGCTGGGCTTCTGGCTGAGCAGCGCTCTCCCTGTGGAAGCACACTGACCACCAGGGGGCAGCTCCTGTGTGGAGCATCTGCCCCCTGGTGGTCAGTGTGCATCATAGAGACTGGTCGATTTGCATATTACCCTTTTATTATATAGGATGGCCAAGGATCACCAGACATTTGCAGGAAGTACCTAACACTAATGGGAAAGATGAAAGCAAAGAGGAAAATAGAAGTAGTCTTGAGGAAACAGAAATAACGAGTACAATAAAACTTTAAAAAATTCCTTATACACGTAAGAGAAAGTGCCACATATGAAATAATACCAGGATCCTATAGGTAGAAATAACCAGGGAACTATAAAAATGTATTAAAAATTAGTATCAGAAATTTAAAAATTCAAATACAAGATGTTTACTGAGAAAAATCTTTCAAGTTTGCTATAAAACTGACTTATTTTTATTTCAAATATGGGAAAAATTCAACACAAGAGCTGAAGTATAAAGTTGAGGAAATTTCCCAAAAAGAGAACAAAGCAGAAGAAAAAGAAAAAAGGAGAAAAAAGAAGTAATTTAGGGAATCAATTCAGTTGGTCCAATGGCTGACTAATGATATGCTAGAAGGAGAAGCAGACAGAAGGAAGGGAGAAAATGATCATAAAAATGAGACAAGGGAAGAGTTACAGATTCCCAGGACATGAACCTCAGATTCTGAGGTTCAGATGAAGACGTAGCTACTTCAGGGCACCCTGTTTCAAGATTTTGGAACCAGTGATAAAGAAACCAGTTTAAAAGTCTATGTGACAAAAAAGAAAGGATTAAAAGTTCAAGATGGCATTTTCTCAAGTGCAACATTGGATGCTGGAAGACAATAGAGTAATGTGTTCAAAAGTCCAAAGGAGGGTCTTTTTCCATTTAAGATCCTCCACCCACACAAATTATACTCATGTGTGAGGATAGAATAAAGATATTTTCAAAGTGTTATTTTTTTTCTTTTTAAATGTACCTCCCATGCACCATTCTCCAGGCAACTGCTGGAGATGTGTTCCATCATCAGGAGGTCTGAACTAAGAAAGAGGGAGACATGGGATCACCTAAAGGGATCAAACAGGTAAGAGGCAAAGGGGTTTCTCATGATGGTGAAGGACAGCTGCCCAATGAGGGCAGAGCCAGCAGGAGGCAGAGGGTGTGGGCTAGATGTGGCATCGGTAGGGTTTTTTTTGCCTAGTTTGACCCTTGTAGGAACCATGTTACACCCTGGAAGAGATTGCCAATGACTTAGTTATAGAAAGGCAAACCAATACCCCGCCCAACCCCCTTGCCAAAGGAGTGAGTAATTCCAGGGAAAACAGAAATTTTACAAGAATCGAAGTGTAATCATAATACATATGGCTGTGTGTAAAATAAATCTACATATGAAAGTAATGTAAGCACTGAAATTTAAAGAAAAATAATCCTTTTAAAACCACCACTCCTCACCCTCCATTCCCTGGCCCCCTGCCTGCTTTTTCCTTCCCACATCTGTTATCTACCTGGTAGAGTATATATTTATTTGTTTTTGTCTGCCTTTCTCATTAGAACCTAACTCCTAAGAGGACAAGGACTCACTTTTGTATCCCCACATGTCCTAGAACAGTGCTGAGTACATAGTATATCTCAGTAATCTCTCCTAAATGAATTAATACAAATTGAGGAGGAGTGGAATATGTGTGTGTGTGTGTCTGTATGAGGTGTTAGAAACATACATCTTTATTTGCACCATCCTCAACAGACACAATAAAAATAAAAAATAGAGCAGTAAACCATGCTATGTAACAAGATGAGGGTGAACGGCAGAAGAGCTGTAACAGTTAGACATGGTGCCACTGGGGAGCAGAGTGTGAGAACTGCGCCAGCGGCAGCTGCATTTTCTTATAAGATCTGTGACTTTATTTGCCATCGAAACCTGGCACATGTATTATTTTGATAAAACATACATTTAAAAAGGCAACTATGGAAGGTCTAACAGTCTCATGTTTTCTACATATTGTATAAGATCTGTTTCTTTTCAACGGGAAGGGCCTAAGGAGATTTCAGGTTTGTTTGGCGGAGTAGGATTAATGTCTAAGTTCATCAAGTCAAATTTCCAACTTGGCTGAGAACAGCCAACTTCTTGTGAAATCTTTTCTAAGGAAATACGAACATCTGTTTACATTAAATACCTTTGAACTGCTTCTTCATACTAGTTAGATTCTTTTGAAAATTGAGTTAAAGAACAATGGCAAGACAGGACTGTGCATATCTCTGACTCTCAACACCTCCAATTTTCTGAGGCATGAACTTTAACAAGCCATTTAACTTCCCTGAGTCCTCTCAGTTCCTTCATTTATAAAATGGGTCTGACACCATGCACCTCATTGGATTACATCATTTATCAAATAAGATATCTGTGTGAAATCCCAGTGCAATAGAGATACTTGATATCTGCTGGTTTTCTTTCCTCCCTCCTTCCCAGGACTGATTGGGATCATGGTGAATAACTAATTAAAAACAAACAAACAAATACCAAAAAGTTCACCATGCCAGTGACAGGATTTAAGCTTCTCTAAGTTTATAAAGAGTTCGAGGGAGGTTTGTTCTTATTTCAGTGTCTGGGAAGGAACAGTTTATTCACAGCATTATTATTTATCACAAAGGCTGTCATGGGAGAAAGAGGACATTCCTGCTAGGCATCACTCATCTGCACCTTCCCCATGGACTCTAAGCCTTTAGCCAGTGCCCCAGCACTTGGCTTGCACACTGAGATTGGTCAGCATGGACCAGCTTGGATATCCTCCGGTGTTCCTGTCCAGGTGTCATTTGGGACAGGGATAAGTTCAATTAACTACAAATGTAAGAAGAGAGCCCAGCCAGTGTGGCTCAATGGTTGAGCATTGACTTATGAGGTTTGAGTCCTGGTTTAATCTCCAGTAGGGGGCATGCAGGAGGCAGTAGATCAATGATTCTCTCTCATCATTGATGTTTCTATCTCTTTCTCCCTCTCCCTTCCTCTCTGAAATCAATAAAAATATATCTAATCTAATAAAAGAGTGATATGCAAATTAACCCCCACTCCAAGACACCTGAGCCATGCCCACCATCCAAGCCATGCCCACCAGCCAATCAGAATGGCTGTCTGCAAATTAACCCTGCCAAGATTGTGGCCAGCAGCCATGGAGCTAGAGCAGCCATGGAGCTATTGCACCAGCGATGGAGTTCAAACTGCCTGCCTAGGCCAGCTGGGCCTCTGCTCAAGGCAACAATGTTTCAATTATAGAAGCCACAGAGCTGAAGCAAACAGGAGGCTTCGTTGCCTGCCTAGGCCTCTGCTTAAGGCAACAAAGTTTCAATGATAGAAGATAAACAAACCCCAGAAACTTGATTCCAGCCAGCCTCACTAGGACCATTGGGTCAATGGGAGCTGTGGGCAGCCTACAAACAGCCCTCAGCCCCTCATCCAGGCTGGCCAGGCACACCAGCAGGTGGACATCCCCCGAGGAGTCCCGGACTGCGAGAAGCCATAGGCCGGGCTGAGGGAGCCCCCTGAGTGCACTAATTTTTGGGCAGTGGACTCCTAGTACATATATAAAAAGAAGATACATAATCACCTCAAACTCTGAATTAGCCAGTTTGTTTACCGAAGAGATTACAGAGACTCGTTCTCTGTCCAGACTCTGCATAAGGACTTCTCTAATGGAGCTGCTAGCTGCTCTACAACAGGTTAATTTCTTCCTCCATTACAAAGCCTTGTGGATGGTCCCCAGGGTTGTTCTTGGTAAAGAAAGAGAAGGCCTTGTTAAGTATTAATGATCACAGTGGCAGGTTTACAATACCGCCCCCTCCCTGGGAAAGAAAAGATCACTTCATTGACATTTATCAAAGGAGCCTCCACCGGGGACAAGAGCACAGCTGTCACTCTCCCCTGTGGGCACAGCAGAGAATAGCAGATTCTCACCCATCTGCTGTTTGCCACAATTTCCTAAGCCAGAAACAAATGAAACTGCAGAGACACAACAGAAATGGGAGGGGGGGGGGGAAGAGACAGAATTTTACTTTAAAAATGAATCATTCTAATTCTACCCTTATAATTTAAGAAAAAATATTTGCTTATATGACTTGTGACACTCTTCCTTACTTTCCGTATCTTTGCATGAAAACGCTTCTTTGAAATCCATGAGAGTTAAGTAGTCGATCCCAAGTCAATTTGGCATTTCCCAATCCAGCAAATAGACAATTGAGTTTCTTCCACCTGAAACATTAGATAAGACACATTTTATAAGAATGTGGCAGGAAACAGTGAGGACTATTTAAGCCCTTACCCACCACCCACCAGAAAAAGAATTTGAAATTTTGGAAAAAAAAATTTGTAAAATTCTTTTTGGTGAGGGTTGTTGATGGCAAGGAGTCTTTCTCTTAAATGATGTATGAGGTATTCCTTCTGACACCTTAAAATATCGTCTTCTAATCATGGGTGGGTATCGTCTGACCTGTGGGCCATATAAGGCCCTCAGAATCATTTGATCTGTCCCTGCTAAGGCATTAAGGGTGAAGTAACTAAATGTTTGACCAAATACAGCAGGCTAATTTTTAAGTTGACAATTTTGTGTGCCCTGAGTGATGGTCTAAATATCCAAATGGTCCTTGGCAGGAAAAAGGTTCCCCACCCCCGCTCTAGACTCAAACCAAGGAAAGTATCATGTGCTCTGCTGTACCCCCGACTCCGCACACAGTCCTGGCTCCCGCATACAGGCTGCCACTGAAGGGGAGTTAGGGGATGGGACTGGCCTTGGGGGAGGCTTCTCACAGCTGTCCCCCATATTCTCCCAGGTCCTCCCACATCCTCCCCTCCCCCCTCCAGCATAGAGGTAAGGAGCCTCCGATCACAGTGGGTTCAAGCTGCCATCTCATTTCCTCACCTCTATGTGGTGAAGGCCTGGCTCAGGTATATACCCGAGGGCCTAGAGGAACACCAGAATTACTTTAATTTCACTGCAATCCAAGCTCAGTGGCTTTGTCAGCTCCCCTCTAGTTGGATTACATGGGGCACAGCATAGTTTGAGCAGCATTTTTATAATCTGAGCTGTTGAGAGATTAATTGGACTTGCACATATAAAATGTTCAGCCTAGTGTCAGGCATGCAATAAGCACCAAATAAAAAAGAGTATTGGCTGCTTCCATATATGATGTGTTTCATAATGTTTTCCCGATTCATTTAGGTATGGTTTCACTCTCATGATAGACAAGCAAATATAGACTGATCGCTTAAAAAAATGAGTATACACTTTTGAAGTTTAGGAAACATCAAAATGCCTTTCTCTTCCCCTTCCTCTCTCTCTCTCTCTCTCTCTCTCTCTCTCTCTCTCTGTATGTTTGAGGTATGACATGTACTATAGCTCCTGATATGTTGAATGCATCTGGTAGTTCGACTATAAAAAGGAATGGAAATTGGCCATCAATTGGCTTTAGCTATGAGAAGTCATTCATGAACTTGACATGAACAATTTCTGTCTAGTGATGGAGGCCAAAGCACAATTGGAGTGAGTTAAAGAGAGAATGATAGAGATGAATGGGCAGTCATAAATATTGACAAATCTATCTGGGAGTTACTACAAAATGTATCAGAATGGGGCAAGAAGCTAGACAGCAGTAAGTGAAGGGAAATGGAGACAAGATAGAAAGGCATTTGATTGTTTTTAAGATGAGAGAAATAACAGTTTATATTTTGTTGAAAATCATCTGGTAGAAAGAGTCAAATCCCTAATGTGCATTTGGAGCCATGTTCTGGAGGAGGTGAGAGAAGATGGACCCAGGAGACAAGGAGAAGAACTGAACTCAGATTACAGTGTGGAGAGTTTCTTCCTTGTTAACTTGTCGATTTAACTATTCTAACTAAAAGACTGTATTAAGAAAAGGCCACTATATACACATCAGATGTATTTATGGTGGTCATTTATTATGTTTTCCTGATTTTGAGCATCTTTTGAAGCTCTAAACCAGTGGTTCTCAACCTTCCTAATGCTGCGACCCTTTAATACAGTTCTTCATGTTGTGGTGACCCTCAACCATAAAATTATTTTCATTGCTACTCCATAACTGTAATTTTGCTACTGTTATGAATCATAATGTAAATATCTGATATGCAGGATGTATTTAGGCGAACCCTGTGAAAGGATCGTTTGACCCCTAAAGGGGTCGCAACCCACAGGTTGAGAACAGCTGCAACCTTTCTGAGGATTTTTTTTTTTTTTTTTAATTCTGCCTCCTCTTGATAAAAACTCCACTCATTTACCAGCCTCCCTTCCCAGGCAGAGTGCAGGTCCTCCAATCAGACACACACTGAGACTGGAAATGATAAGTGATCAGCATGATGGGCAGAATCCATTTCCTGGTAAACATGGCATCAGCTCTGACCACCTTGTTTCAAAGGAAGCTTGTCTCATGTAGAATGTTGGCACTGGAGAGACACACAGTGGTAGTTACAAGAAAGTTGAATTCCTAAAAACGAGCATCTACAGCTTGATGGGCGCAGGTTTTTCTTTCTTTTTTTAATACTTTGATTTATTTCAGAGAGAAAGGGAGAGGGAGAAACAGATAGAAACATCAGTGATGAGAGAGAATCATTGATCTGCTGCCTCATGCATGCGCCCCACTGGGATCGAGCCCGCAACTTGGGCATGTCCCCTTGATAAAAATTGAACTCAGGACCCTTCAATCCACAGGCTGACGCTCTATCTACTGAGCCAAACCAGCTAGGGCAGGGAAGGTTTGTTATCAGACTGATTCTATGAAGTGATTTAGGGTATGGTTTCTGGGAGTTTAGGATTGAGTCAGATTATCTAGCCTCCTATGAATCTGAGGCAGCTCCTCATATTTTTTATGAAATTTCTCCTTAATCTGCCACACTGGGTTTCTCTTGCTGGCAATTAAGAATTCTGACTAGTACAGGGTTTAAGGAATGTAGCAAAATGATAAACTGCTAAACTAATCCCCCCAGATTACTTTTGGTTGTGGGGTTATGTTGTTGTTTAAATAGACACTCTTTAAGAATAAAGAAGTAAACTATGATATTGAGAAATTAATTTTCCAAAATCAGCAAAAAACTCATAATTCTCAGAGCATTTGAGGATAGTAGGAATAAAATATCTGCACTCCTTCTTTTGTGATAAATATGAAATCATAACTGCTGAAGTGAAAATAATGGTAAATAATCTAACAACAATAAGGGGATTGGTAAAGACATTAGGACAGAATATTTAAAAAGGTTACTTTTTCAGAATAACTAGGACTTAAACTCACAAGCACGTGTGTGCATACATATGTAGATATACACCGTGTGCACATGCGTAGAGTCTAAAAACAAAGATAACTTGTAAACAACTACCCCATACCCTAGTTGTAACCATAGCAACTGAAACTATTCATTTTCTGTCTCAAATAATGTGCGCAAGTCTGTCTCAGTAACAATTCAGAAGGGGACATTGACAAATGATCGCTGTATTCACCCAGCCATTTTAAATAGGAAGGCATTTGGTTGAATTCTAATTTGACCAATGAATATTTAACTGATAATTCTGCCAGATAAGATACTGGCCAAAAGAGAAGGAAGCTAAAGTTGCTATCATGCAAAAATACTTAAATGAAGGGCATGAAAGGAATGTTGTGAATTCTAGGCTGCAAATCTATTCTGCATTGGGAGATGGAGGAGCAGCTGGTCCCAAATTTGGAAAATTTAAAGATTCTGTGACCTCTAGAATGTCTACCAGTAAGTCCGGGAGGGTGTTTTTTCCTCCTTTGTTTAATGCTTTGTATTTTCAGAAGAGTAGGGGGAAAAATTCCTTGAAATGCCTTAACTTCAAAGCCACAGAAACATAGTGAAACACTGGCTTACATATTGGAAACTTCAAAGACCCTGCTTAGGTTCTAGACTTGTCAGCCTTTCCTCTTCATAGATTGTTTTTGCATCATAGTATCCAGACAAACTTGTTGATTGATTTTGAACCTCTACTGATCCCAGAAATGTTCAGTATTGATGCTCAAGGAGATCCAAACTCAGCTTAGATTTTTCAAGCAGATTTCATCATAGTAATTAATATATATTGAGTATTCATTACTTAGCCTTCTTAGTACACTGGCTTCTTTCCTTTTCACAAGAATTCTGTGAAACAGGTACCATTTTTTGTTACATTTTGTAGCTAATAAATCCAAAGTTCAGGTATGTTAATTAAGTAACATGCCCAGGGCTATAGTGACATTAAGTAAAGGTGGACCTGGGAGTAGATAGATCCTGTAATCTCTCTCCCTAGACATCTGGAGCTGAGCTGCTACACTCCACTGCTTTCTATTTCTCTAACCTTTATCTCCCTTGCCCTATCTTCTCTTTTCCCCTTTATCAATTGTTTTCATAAAACACAAAGACAAAAATTGGAGAGGGAGAAATGAAGTGAATGAAGTATATAGTCATGTCTGACATATAGTAACCATTCAATAAATTTTATGGATAGTAATTGTTTATATGCACACATATTTTTGATTTGCAATATTGGACTTGATGGCTCAGCCTATTTTCTTTCTGTAGAGAAGTTTTTGAGTGGTCAAGTTCTAACCAGAAGGTTGTTTGGAAAATATTAAACAGGAGCGAGATCATATAGTAGAAAATCACAATGGCTAGAGTCATCAAGCAGAGAGAAACCAGGGTATGCATCCAGGGCTTTTGTCCACTGCATTCTATAGATGCATTTCCTGGGGCTAGGACCTTCTCCTACTTTTACTAAAATACTGAGGGGAGGGCAAAAAACTTGGTTCTAAATTAAAAAAAAAACCCACAAACCTCTAAAATCAAAATGCTTAGATGTTTATTTCCATGTCTACAAAATGAAAGATTATGTCAATTTCACTCATTATTATGTTTTGTTATCATTGAAAGCAATTTGCAAGCATCCCAGAGAATGTATGATGATTTTTGAGAAATTATAGCCAATGATAAATGAATGACCGACCAGAAGCCACACATTTTTGAAAGGAATTTAATAATTTATTTTCTACCATTTTTACCTCCAGATTATATATTGAATGAGAATGTGGGTGCATTTAAATATTACTCATATGGTGGGGATAGGACCCATAAAGTCTGAAAATGGCCCTGTATGCACCATCCATGTAGGGATATTCCTGCTCCTGAATAGAAAGGAATTCTGGAATCAGCTCACCAAGAATCCCTTTTCCTTGGATAGGTAAGAAGACATGACTGACCATATATTTTTCTTGAAGAAAAGTTAATTTTCTTATGTGATAGCTGGATGACTACTGATACTCACAGCCTCATTTTTCCCTCAAAGGGCTAACCTCCCACTATCCATCTTTCCTTAGTCCAGGATGCACTTAAGGTTGCTTAGTTGCCAAACAGATTGATGGTTTCTCCACTCCAGAAAATATTATTAATTGGTTTACAGAATGCTGCTCCCACACATCTTGGCATTCTATAAAGTCACCTCACTATTAACAGAAGCTTCATTAGCATAACAAGAACAGGCCACATTAAACAGCCTAGGAAAGAAATTGTCACTTTCAGAGGCAGAGGTTTCTTGACAGCAAACTTACTGTGGGACATTCAGGCAAATCATCGGTCTGTCTGGCTCACAGAAAAGCAATTCCGGGGTAACCAGGACTCTGATTTCTAAAAGCAGGGATCAACATGGGGCTTTGTTGCCTCAGTTATTTAGTATTTTCGACACCTGTAGTCTGATCTTGTGGCCCTAAATCTTCTCAAGAAACAATTCTCTAACAAATCCCCAGTGCCCTGGATTCATCACCAAGAGATCTGGAACCCAGGGAGTTACAAATTTCCACTTGAAGATCAAAGGAGGACTGAACCAGGGGTGACCCAGGACTGACAAACCTGGCCTGAAAGAGGCATCCAGGTAAGGGGAGTGTACAGTGGGAGGCAGGCCTAGGAGAAGGGAAAGGAGATTGGAAATTAAAGGTAAGAATCATAAAAGGAAACTGATCTAATTATAACAAAGATGATAACACAGAAGAACCTTAGAGAAAACAGTGGGGTCCTCACAGCGTGTTGAAGTAGCAGGTAGGTTTATTTGACACTTGGGGCACAACTACTGTGCCCCAATGAGGCATAGTTGCAACCACGAAATGTGTTGAAAGTTGCCCACCTCCCCAGATACAGAGGCCTGGTGAACTTAGCATGGGTCTGGGGATCAGAAAGACTTGGCTTAAAATTCCAGAATGATTTCTCTGTAAAATAGGGATCACATTTATTGGTAGGGTGCCGGTGGGATGATGGGTGTTAATTTAAGCATTAATAAAATGCCTGGGACACATTAAGTGCTCAATAAGTGATGGGTAGATTTAAATCAGGAGATAAAATATATATCAAATATAAACACACTTAATAAAAGGTGGGAATAGCCACTGCAGGATTTTTTCTGTTCTTCAGAGTCAATAGTGCTTTCTTATTTTTATTGCTGAGAGACAAAGAGAAAAAGAGAAAAAAAGTTTTGCTTGAGTAGACTTATTTTACTTAAGTCATTCAGCAAATATTTATCATTAACTCCTACTATGTGCAAGACAGTATTTCAGTCCTCCCTAGAGTACAGGGAATATTAGTCTCAAATGAGATCAGGTATATCAACCTTACTGGCTTAGTGAGATAATGGGATATTATTACCAGCATAGCTGCAGGCTTGGAGATTACTGACTCAGAAAGCTGTGAGGTTGGTGGCAATAAAAGCCCACCACCCAGGTTTGCAGAGTGAGTGTTCTAGTATCAACCTACCTCTGCATGTAGTCAAATATATTTGTTGTGTCTTTGTGACTCTCGCATGGGGTTGGGAGGACCTACCAGAACCTTTGTACCAGAACCCTGTCCTTCCTGTCCAAACAAAAACTATCCACCCATATTTGAGCACCTGATCCTTCTGTGAACACTTACACATTGACATTTCCAACACAGCTCAGTGTTTAATTTATAACATATGTGGTTATTTTATATTTGATTAATATGCAGCTGTTGCATCACTCCAAGTGGACTGTCAGCCACCTGTAGTCAGTGGATCAACCATACCTTGTACTTCTTATATTTTGCATCCTTAGTAACCAAGATGATAACTTAGAAAAGCAATAATCAGAGCAAATAAAATAGCTCTTGATTGATGGACTAGACATGAGTCCTGCACCTATGCTTTCACAGTTGAACTTTTCAGGTTATTTGAGTGATTACTTGCTTAATATCTATCTCCCCAACTGGACTGTAAGCTCTAGAAGGGCAGGGACCAGTTCTGCCTTTGCTCACTGTTTGTAGTGAGTTGAACAGTGTTTCATCCCCATTCATTTCCACCCAGAACCTCATAATATGATGTTCTTGTAACTCCCTGGGTTCCAGATCCCTTGGTGATGAATGGTGAGTGGGTCTGAATCCAGGGCACTGGGGATTTGTTAGAGAATTGTTTCTTGAGAAGATTTAGGGCCACATGAAATTCAAGTAGGGGAGGGGTGTCCTTCATCCCAGCCTGCACCCTCTCCAATGTGGGACATCCCTCTCACAATCTGAAACTGCTGGTTCCCAACTGCTCGCCTGCCTGCCTGCCTGCCTGATTGCCCCTACCCGCTTCTGCCTGCCAGCCCTGATCAATGCCTAACTGCTCCCCTGCCAGCCCAATTGCCCCTAACTGCACTCCCCTGCCAGCCATCTTGTGTCCACATGGGTGATGGTCAATTTGCATATTACCTCTTTATTAGATAAGATGGGAAATAGGTTCTTTGCAGATATATTTAAGGTAAGGAGATAAATGAGATCATACTGGATTAGGGTTAGTCTTAAATCCAAGACAATTGTCTTTAAAAGAGACAGAAAAGAACACAAAAACACAAAGAAAAGAAGGAGATGTGAACATAGAGACAAAGATTGGAGTGACACATCTACCAGCCAAGGAACGCCAAGGAGGGAGCCATGGAACAGATTCTCACCCGAGACTTTGGAAGGAACCAACCCTGCTGACACCTGGATTTGGACTTCTGATCTTAAGCCACCTGTTTGTGGTAATTTGTTATATCAGCCCCAGGAAACAAATATGCCATTATTTCCCTATTGCATAGCAAAGTGCCCATCCCATATGAAGAGTTGAAAAAGTATCTGAGGGAGGAAGGAAGGTGGGTGAGGTGGATTGAGTCTTCCCCTTCCTCTTCCTCTTTTCCTGGTTTAGCGTTTCTCTGTGTAATTCTTGGACCAGCTCTTTCAGAATCACTGGGGTGCTTATGTAAAACATAGGTTCCCAGGATCACCCCACCACCAGCGGTGTCATAGTCTACAGGAGCTGGGAATATGTTCCGTAATACACTCCCATGGCAGGCCTTACCCTCATGAACACTTGTGTACTGGCGTTCTTTTTTTTAGTATAATTCTCAAGGCTCTTTGAATTTTATCAAAGACATATCTCTAGCCCTCATGGATAATGCACCTGATGGGAGGAAGTGTGCCTCCTTGCAGGAGGGTGAGACTGCCCTGCTCATTAGTGTGGCTTGGAATTTCTGAAGCAGGATGCCCCAGCTGTCAATCCCTTTTTTCCTCAAGGTACACCTGGCTGCTTGACATGACCCCCAGTCCTGTCTATAGAGAAGAGGTTTTCGTTTTGGTAGCAGTTTCCTTAAGAAAAGAATCAAGGTGAGAAGGAGACAGATGTAGAATCCTTCCAGCCAGAGGACTCTTTTCCCCAAGCAGCAGCATCCGCACCGCACCATATGCAAACTTTTGCAGATTTCTAGCTTCCAACTTTAGCCACACTTTACTTCTTCAAAAAACTTGTCTCTCAAAAGATAGGTGACAGCTTATTACAAAAAGGTTGTTTCGTGTTCCATATTCATCACCCATGTATGACTCCCTCATCCAATTTGCTGAGTCCTCAAATCAAAACACATACTGGGCTACAAGCTCAAATTGGCATCTGCAAATCAAGCTGTGTGCTTGCTGCTGCGTGCCTCCCTCCAGGAGCGTGGAGACCTGCAGTTGTCATTCACGGGGGTGTGAACAGCTCTCTGGAGCTTGTGGCAGGATCAGCTTACCTTTCGGGCATCTTTCTCCGTGATTTTTAATCCTGTTGCTCTGGATGCCTCCTTTCTGTCCACCTGAAAGAACAACCCAAAGTCAAAACAAGAACGGAGAGGCCAGATCAGCTCTGCGCTAAGTCTGGGAGGATTTGTGGGCCTGTCAGAAGGGATTTGTTGCAAAACCCCAGTGAATCATGGAGTGGGAGTAGATATGAAGTCAAAGAGGCAGAGAGGATGAAAGGGGAGTGTCTCGAATATGTAGAAGCACTGCATGCTAGCTGGGGATGTCCTGACTTCATATAATCACCTGGTGCGACATTAAACCTCTGTCTTTAAATAATAAACTGCAGCGTAAACTCTGCTTTATAAGAGGCACCAGAGTTTAAAGAGGATTTGAAGCAACGTTTCCACTACTAGAAAAGGGAAGTTTATCCAACACCTACTAATGTTTTTCTCCTGCAAATCAAACACCATCCATCCTTGTCACACTGCCTTGAATCTCAAGGTTACCTTCAGCCCGCCTTTACTCACTCACCCCCAATCCAACATCATGTCTGTCACAAATCACCACCCATTTTTTTTCTAGGAAACATGGGTCCCATATGTCCCTTTCCTGAGGCTGGGTCGGCCACATGGCTCTGCTAACTTTTTGACCTTTTAAAACATTTGTTGCCTGTACTCTTCTTTTGAAAATTTCTTCTTCTTCTGCTTGTCACTCATCCAGGCTTGAGAACTTGGTGATGTCTGACTCATTGCTTTGTTCTTCCTCCTTTTCACTCATATGACCAAGGCCTTTCCTCTCTCTTTATTACCCTCATCACCACTGACAAGAGAAAAAACAACAACATTAAGATATTCTAAATTAAATTACAATGTTCAGAGAGTGAGGGGAAGACACAGGAATAATTAACCAGTTAATAGCTGTGGGCCAACTAGCAAGAGTCTACTCACATTCATTCCTGAATGCATGTTTGAGCTTTGACTCAACCTCCAGGAGTCTATTAGCCAATCACTAGACACCACCGCATCCTGCATTATATATGTGAACTTTCAGGACTGTTGCCTATAACAAAAGTAGTAAATATTTCTTCCTACCAACTGGGGACCTACCACAGAACTACTCCTCTTCACCTTTTCATGAACCTATTATCTGTAACCAATGTAAATTCTTTCAAAACAACTTACATTTTCCTTCCCCAAAACATAATGTATAAAAGTGCCCAGCAACTCCAGAATAGCAGACATGTTTGTCTTTTCCATGTAGCTCTGCTGATGTGATTTCGACTCCATGCCCAGGACCTGATCCTTTCAAGCTAGCATATGGCTCAATAAACTCTTTCTTTTAGAAAAGCTTACAGCTGCCCTGGCCAGTGATACTCAGTGGTTATAGCATTGGTCTACATACTGAAGGTTTGTAGATTCCATTCCCAACAAGGGCACCCACCTGGTTTGCAGGCTCCTTCCAGTTCATGTGGGAGGCAACCAATCGATGTTTCTCTCTCTCCCTCTCCCTCCCTTCTTTCCACTCTCTCTAAAAATCAGTGGGGGGAAAAATATCCTCAAGTGAGGATTAACCAAAAGAAAGAGAAAAAAGACTTACAACTGTGTACATTTTTATTTTACACCACACCTGTCAGAGCCTTCACACCTGAGTTCCTGCTTGATCTTGTCTTTGAGACTGGGAAAAGTCCTGCCATAGGTTTAACCTTTTATTCCCTACTTTTTAAAAAGGTGTGATATTTTTAATAGTTTAACTGCTAATAATTAAAGTAGCTACTATTTATTGAGCACCAAATAGTTCCAGACACTTGGCTAACACAGCATAGAAACCAATTCAGCAGATCTGACATCAAGGCAGAAATCTGCATTTTTAGCAAGCACTCCAGGGAGAATCACACTCCTCTAGACAGACTGCTACATACTGTGGGCAACTCTAAAATCCATGCATTATCTATTTGATGGGAGTCAAGAAATTGAGGCATTTGTGGTGGGGTGTGTGTGTGTGTGTGTGTGTGTGTGTGTGTGTGTGTGTATGTGTATGCTGTTCTGGCTCAGTTATTTGTCCTACTAAGAAAATATTTTCTTCATTTGTGTTTAAAACTTTTGGCTTTATACCACAGCATTGCTTTCTCAATATTCCTTGTTCCTTATGCACTGTTATTAAAGACTGGGAGTTGACTCTATTGGTCAGTCTGCAGATATGCAAGGGCATGCATATGGTCTAATGTACACGATGGAAAGATTTATAATCATGCTGCTGTCAGACTAGAAAAGCTTTTGGAGATCACATGGTCTTAGAATTTCAGAGGTAGAAGGGATATTACTCATTAATACTCATTTTAGAAAAGCTAGACAAAAGTAGTGTCTGATATAAATATGATGGGCAGCCACGTGAAGAGAAATGTAGGTACTAAACCATCAGTAGGCACAAACAGAACAAGAAAGCGTAGTTTGCCTGGCAAGGATTGAAGTTAAGTGTGAAAATGTGACTTGCTTTGTCCAGTGGAAGGTGAACTGGAGAATGTATATCACTTTTGGTGAGAAGTTTTAGTTGCCATGTGTAAGTCTCCATGTCCTCTTTGCCTGAGTCAACAATCCTGGAAATGGGTGACCAATTGGAGCCTCTATCAACCTGTGTCCCTGGGAGACTACAATGAACAGGTGACTCCTACTGGTATATTTAAGCCACTGGAGTTCGGAGGTTGCAAAAACAAAATTCTGGCCTATCCTAATCAATATACTACTCTCCTACTCTTTTTTAAGCTGGGCCAATTCACTGATAGCGATGATGAGGACAAACATGATGATGATGATGATGATGATGATGATGATGATGATGATGATAGCAACAACTATATTTATCAAGAGTTTACCATAGTTCTAGCACCGTGTTAAGTGTTTAAATGTTTCAACCTCTGTAACTACATTATGCTGTTTTAAGCTGCATTTCATAGATAAGAAAACTAAGGTACAGAATGCTTAAATTAAATGTGGAAGACCACATCAGTTTTAAGTTTTAGAGCAGGCACAGATTCAGGTATTCTGATTCCAGAGCTTGCCCTCTTAACCATTAAAGCTGCTTCAGCTAGCCTCTAAGTAAAAATGCTGATTCCCCAAAGTGTTTTCTACAAAATACTAGCTTTTTGGAATATTAACTGACCTTACTTAAGACATGGATTTAAAATTTGTTTTAAATATGTTTATGAAAAACTGAGTTAAGCAAAGTAAAGCGGAGTTTTAAAGTCGCAGAACTTCTTGATGTCTTTAGGAACTGCTTGATCCTTTAAAATCTCTGCTTGAACTTGTTTTCATTCTCATTTTTCCAGTCCCAGGTTTCTTGTTCCACATCTACACACCTGTTTATAGCCCTGCAAGGAGTAGTAATCCTCTCCATTCCCCTGCTGTTGATTTGAACCTCGACAAGCCTATGTGATTTTCCATGTTGCTGGCTCCTCGGACCTGGGCATCTGCTATTTGGGGATGAGAATTCTTGAGGAGAGCCTTGCACCTCACAATTTCTATTACCCTGTGTTTATTACTCAGCACCAACCCCTGGCATATAGACAGACATATAATGCAATAAAAATCTTTCCTGATCTTTCCAGTTATTTTTCTTTATACATTCCCAGAAATGTCTTTCATAGCTATTATTTCCATTGAGATAATTCAAACTTCAATTTATTTATTCTTTAGAAAGTTGATATTCTTTATTTTTTATTTTATTTTTTCCATCACCATATATCCCCTCTATCCCCTCTTCTACCTTCACCCTCTCTCCAACCCACCCTCAAAATCACCACACTGTTGTCCATGTCCACGAGTTCTCTCCATTTTTAGCTTTTTTTCTCCATCCCAACACCCTCCTCCTGGCCCCACACACCAGAGCTGTCTACCTGCTCTCCTTTGAGCCTGTCTCTATTTTGTTTGCTAGTTCAGTTTGTTCATTAAATTCCACATATGAGCGAAGTCATATGGTCTTTCTCTGATTAGCTTATTTCTATATTCTTCAGAAAGACCAGTCTTGCCTATAATGCTACATCAAGGGACTTTGGG
This sequence comes from Murina feae, assembly GCA_004026665.1. NCBI lineage: Eukaryota > Metazoa > Chordata > Mammalia > Chiroptera > Vespertilionidae > Murina > Murina feae. The sequence goes on along the minus strand of PVJC01006828.1, from coordinate 33,935 downwards.
ATAGTCCAAGAGGAAGATATAACCTTTAAAGGACTAAGATGTAGGGCTCAAAGAACTAGACGGAATCTGACTTTCAAAAAACCCTTAGCAAAGTCTGGTATCTGTATGACAATTCAAGTTTTTATATTACTTTGAGGATTTGGTGAATGATATCAAAATTTTCACCATAAAACTACTCTTACCTTCATCCATGACAAATGTCACCCCTCTCTGACTCCTGAGATCCACCCCCCTGTCCCTTAGGTGAAGAAAGGCCTCATAAAAAATGTAGGGATAGTGTAAATTGTGTTATAAATGAATTTAACTATCATGAGCACATTGTTCCCCTGAAACAGTGAAATGAGGTCATGGTCTCCTCTCTATACTGAAGGAGACTAAGAATTTTGTGCTTTTTCCAATCTGTATCTGTCAATAACATGTTTTCGGCTAAATTGAGGAATATGAAACTGCCAAGTCAATGTGTGAGGGTTATCTTATTATTAAGGCAATGTATTTTAAAAGTAATTTTAAAAAAACATACAAGTATTAATATATTTTTATAATTCTAAACCAAATGCTCAACTAATCTGAAATATTAAAAGGACACTTTTCTCTCCCCTCCCATTGAAATCTTATTTCATATAAATATCAGCAAAAGAGAATGTATCTGGGTTAAATGTAAACATCACCATACTCTCATAGTGTTGCAACTTGAAATAGCCACTTTTCTGCCATTGAAAATCACTGATTATTCAGAGCTAGTTATAGAGAGCAAAATATCCATGTGATTGCATTGGCTCCATTCCCATCATCATAATGCTATGCACAAAAACTGATTACCTTCCATTCTGCACTCTTATTAAAACTGGGTTAATAAGAGACTTCACAAGGGTATTCTCCTCCTCCTCACATGAAATTTTTATAGATATGTAATGTGATACTTATAACTGTTTTATTGTTAAAGAAAGAATTAGCCTATTGAACAGTTTTGTAGTGATGGGCAATATCTCATTATTAATGCATTCATTGATTAAAATATTTGTTGTATATGAGGCACATTTTTGTTTTCTTATATATGTCTAATGCTTGTTTCAGTGAGACTTGAGCTCAATAGTTTAGAGCTACATTCATTTTAAGATTGATTGACTTAAATCTACCATTTTCTATTTGTATATCCTATTAGTGCTAATAAATTATAACTTTTTATTTCAAGTCCAGCTTTGTAAGGAACATAAATGATTTAAGGTGGCTTTTTGTGGGGAATTAGTAACTTCCTCATTAAGAAATATATTAAACTTTTCATAAGCATTCAACAGGCAGGAGGATGGAGTGAGAAGCAAATAACTTGGTTGGTATAAGTAATATATTTCCTGGTAGATATACAAGAGGTGGGGGAGTAGGTGAGGAAGTGAGCAGTGGAATTAGATGTTGATTTTTTATTTCTAATCCTGAATTCATTAAATTTCTTCCTTTAGCCATGCCATTAACTCTCTGTGAAATGAATGATTGAGGTTGGTTACTATGAAAACTCCCCACTCTGGAACACTCTCAAGAGTAACAAGACCACCAAAATGGAAAGATACAGAAATGGGAGAAAGAAAAGAGGACATTTTGATGTTTAGTCACTCTCTTATTATAAGCAAAATCATTACACACTGTTGACTTTGAAGTATATGCTTCAACTACTTGCTACTGGAAAATGATGTGAGGTAGTTGAGAGTTAATAGAAGGAACAAGAAGTCTGTATTTCTTTTGAAAATATTCCCTATTGTGATTTGACTTGTGAAATTACTTATAATGGGAAGCAAGTAAAAGCATTGGCAGTTAAGAAAGTTTGGGAGTTTATAACTAGATCAATATGATCTGTTGTCTTAGTTCCAACTCCTGTAGCAAAATACCATAGACTGGGTGGTTGAAACAACAAACATTTATATCTCACAGTTTGGGAGGCTGGGAGTCCAAAATTAAGATGTTAACAGATTTGATATCTTGCGAGGGCCCTCTTCCTGGTTTGCAGGAAGCCGCCTTCTTGCTATGTCCTCACATGGCAGAGAGAGAACAAGGGCTCTGGTCTCCTCTTCTTACAAGGTCACTAATCTCATCATGGGGGCTCCATCCTCATAAGCTCATCTAAGTCTATTTACCCACCATCTACAGAGACAATCATGTTTCCTGTTAGGGCTTCAACATATGAATTGGGGGAGAGTGAGGGTGTGAACATTCAGTTCATAGCATTGGTTAATTCTGCTTCTCTTCTCTGTGATCCATGGAATGATTACCTGTGGGTGCCTACAAGGCACTATGGTTCACGTGGTGGCAGCTATCTGTAGGTATAGCCTTGGTCTATCACATAGCTTTTACATGTTTGTTTTGTTCTTTGGTGGCACATTCAACATTAACTATTTAGTCCCACATTAATAAACTATAGTCCTGTTGAATAATTGAACTGTTGGAACTGAGTGCAGAAATTTCACTTACTACAAAAACCCAGTGTAGGTGCTTACTCAAGTGATAGACTACAATCTATATCCATATTTTACTCTTCTGGAAGAAAAGACAACTTGACATCTTACGATATTCCACAGTATGCTAGGAAGAAGAAGGGGGAGGAGAGGTGATGCATTTCTGAAATAATAATGAAAGAAGTATTTCTCTATAAAGGCAGGTAGAAGTTTTTCAAAATTAAATATTCATTTAATGTATCAATAGACTTAAAAATATGTTTGCCTCTTCAGTCAGTCAATTTACTTGTATGACTCAATCCTAAGAATATAATCTGAAACACCAAATAAACTTTACATTTAAATGTTAATGTTATTTATATTAGCAAAATGCTGGAAGTGGCATCTACACTAATAAAAAAGAAATATGCAAATTGATGTCACTCCACTTCGCCCACCAGCCAATCAGGATGAGTATGCAAATTAACTCAACAAAGATGGTGGTTAATTTGCATATGCAGGAGTGGAGTGAAGACTGAAGACAGCATAGAAGGAAGCCAAGCACTGCAGAAGGGAGCAAAGTGGCAGAGAAGGGAGGGAGCCAAGGCAACGGAGATAGTAGAGGGAGTGGACCAAGGCAGTGGACATAGGAGGGACTGAGGTAGCGGAGAAGAGAGCAAAGCCCACCGAGGTAGGTTTTGCTCCCTTCTGTACTTCGCTCCAGGCCCCAGGAAGTCCTATTCTTGCAGGAATAGGCCTGAGGAAGCCCTATCTTGCAGGAATCTTTCTGCAACGGGCCTCTAGTAAATATAGAACTATAGGGAAATGAATGTATTAGGAATGGCACATATTTGATGTAATATTATGGACAGTCATAGTAATACAAATCATATTTAAAAATAGAGAAAATATTGCAAAGCATTGTGTGTAAACAATAGAATTGAAAAACTGTACAACTAGCATGATCACCACTGGGAAATGCAAATCCTGGCAGAGAAAAGCAATGGATAGACATGGACCTCCATGTTGGCAGTGGTCATGTTTGGGAGGTGGGATGGCAGAGGATTAGGTGCTAAAACTACTGTTTTCTAAGAATTTTCTGCCTTCCCTGCATTTTATATAACAACATTCATTTCCATTAAGTTGAAAAAATATAAACATTGCATTTAGACTTTCAGTTGAATCTCTCCAGTTCTCGGGTAGCAAAGGAAGCCAATTTTAAGCTCAAGCTGCCTCCCAGCATCTGAATCCTCACTAACATCCTCCTTAAGCAGCTTAGCCCAAAGGCTGGCTCTGCCAGCTCTCACCCCGCCCCCAGCCTTTCTGTTTAGCAGTGCTTGCCTCCCCTTCTTCTGGGAGCTGGAGTGGAGAAGAATCACATCAGAATTCTTTCTCCCTGAGTCCATGCCTCCTCCCCAGAGTCCTGGAGTGCCTTTCTCCTCTCCTTTCTTGATTTCCCTTCTGAATCTTCCTAGCATTCTCATTCCAAGGCCAGATGGCTGATTTTCTGAGGCATTCACATTTCCCTCTGCTGACTTATAACTGTTTAAAACCCATCACCCACACCTCCCTGTAATCAGGTTTCTGCCACAGCAGGCGGCCTGGTGGGATTTGGCAAGTGTGGGGATGGTGGGGAAGGAGAAACTGTCCAAAGGGAAACTGGCCAATCCGCTAGATCGCTTTCCTTCGTTGCTTTGGAACACTTGGAAGGCACAGCGCTTAATGAGGACCCATTAAAGCGAGAGCGAAAGCTGGGCTGTTTAAAGAGCCATCAATTGTGCTAAGCCTGGTTCAGGAATTCAGAATTTGAAAAGTAGACCTTCAGTTTTTGCCTCAAAATAACCTACAGATAGAAGACTTCACAGACATTTATTTCTCATGCATTTAGGTAGATTGTAGCTGATAATTTGCTTTGACTGCTGGCAAACCTGGAAAACATAAAAAGAAACACGAAGTTCTTCAAAAGAGATGAGAACAAAAGAGTGTGCATTGTGCCTTTGGTTGGTTTCAGAATACCCAAAAATATATTGAACTTGCTATGGGCAAATCACTATTCAAGGAATGGTAAATGACGAAATGTGGATAAATATGCAGTCTTTATCCTCAAGGTGATCCATAATAATAAAAGCATAATATGCTAATTAGACCAGATGACCTTCTGGACAACCATCTGGATGAAGCCGTGGCCAGGGAATGGGGAGGCAAGGCAGAGGCAGCCGCCAAGGCCACAGGGTCTGAGCCCCTTGCACAAATTTCGTGCATCAGGCCTCTAGTTATAATATAAAAAAGAAAAATATTCCTGGCCAGTAAAATAAAATAAGTCCATTAGAACCATACGATAATGTATACCAAATATTTTCCACAAACTTTAGCATACACTAGTGATCAACAAATTCCCTTTCCCCTCTCCACTATGTATCCCAAACTGAATATCACTTAAGATGCTTTTGGCTGCAGTTAAAACAATAAGGACCATTCACTATTTTTTATAACAAGAAATCTGAAGGGAAAGAAGTTCTCAATATGGTATATCAGTCTCGTTCAGATGAGAAAATATAAATTACTGTAGGTTTTTTAAAGAAAGTGACTTGAATGCAAGGAATCAGTCACTAAGCTATTGGACGGGCTAGAGAAGCAAAGGGGTGACCTCCTGCGTGTTCTTCAGATAAGGAAGCTGGAGCTGGAGTGCCACTGCTGTTGCTGGATCTGACTTGGCTGCTGCTAAACCAGAAGCCAAGATCCTGCTGGAGTCCCCAGCCACCTGCAGATGCCCTGCTGTTGCTGGTATAGGAGACAGCCTTGCCTAGAGTCTCCCACTGCTCTTAACTGCAAGAGCCAGAAACAGGAAGAATAACCTCTGTCTTCTTCCTTCCCTGCATCTAGTCTTATGAAAGTGCCCTGCCATTGACAGAAACTACCATAAATCAATTGGCAACGGAGTGTGGGTAATGCTGTTTCCAGGGCTCTTGCCCGCTAGCTATAGGATTGGAATGGGGCTAAATAACAACAGAAAGTATCTGGTACAGTTGGTCATTCAGCAGTTCGATAACACCAGGAAGGACAAACGTCCTTTTGTCTTTCCTCTCTGCCATCCTCAGGGACTTAAAGCTTTTCCCTTAGGAGAATTCCTTGAGCACTTCAATAGCTGAATATTGAAGTCAACATTCAAAAGCAGAAAGGAAGATGACCCTTTCTTATATTCTTTTGTTTCCATTTTTCAATTATAGTTTACATTCAATATGATTTTGTGTATAGGACAGTGGTTAGATAATCATGCACTTTACAAAGTGGTTCCCCTGATATTTCAAGTACTCGTCTGACACCATACATAGTTATTACAATACTAGAGGCCCAGTGCATGAAATTTGTGCATGAAATTCATGCATCGGTGGGTGTGTCCCTCAGCCCAGCCTGCACCTTCTCTAATCCCCTTGAGAAATGTCTGACTGTCTGTTTAGACCTAATCCCAGTGGGATCGGCCTAAACAGGCAGTTGGACATCCCTCTCACAATCCAGGACTGCTGGCTCCCAACCGCTTGCCTGCCTGCCTGCCTGCTTGCCTAATTGCTCATAACCACTTCTGCCTGTCAGCCTGATCACCCCCTAACCACTCCCCTGCCAGCCTGATCATCCCTAACTGCCCTCCCCTGCCAGCCTAATTGCCCCTAACTGCCCTCCCCTGCAGGCATGATCACCCCAAACTGTTGTCTCCTGCAGGCCTGGTCCCTGCAAACTGCCCTCCCCTGTTGGTCTGGTCACCCCCAACTGCCCTCCCCTGCAGGCCATCTTATGTTCACATGGGGGCGGCCATCTTGTGTGTTGGAATGATGGTCAATTTGCATATTACCTCTTTATTAGATAGGATTTTTTACTATATTTCCTATGCTGTACTTTACATCGCAGTAACTATTCTGTAGCTACTAATCTGTACTTCTCAGCCCCTTCACCTTTTCCACCCAGTCCCATAAACCCCCTCCCACTGGCAACCACTAGTCTGTTCTTTGTATCTATAAGTCTGTTTCTATTTTGTTGGTTCATTTATTTTGTTCTTTAAATTCCACATATAAGTGAAATCATATGGTGTTTGTCTTTCTCTTACTGACTTACTTCACTTAGTATAATACTTTCTAAATCCACACATTCTGTCTCAAATAGTAAGAATTCATACTTTTCTGTTTTATGGCTGAGTAATATTCCATTACTCACACATACATACATACATACTAGAGGCCTGGTGCACAAAATTTGTGCACAAGGGTGTGGGGGATGGTCCCTCAACCAGGCCTGCACACTCTCCAATCCAGGACTCCACAAGGATTGGACATTCCTCTCACAATCTGGGACTGCTGGCTCCTAACCACTCTGCCCACCTGCCTGATCACTCCTAACCACTCTGCCTGCCTGTCTGATTGCCCTTAACCCCTCTGTCTGCCAGCCTCCCTTGCCGGCCTGATTGCCCCTAACTGCCTCTGCCTTGGCCCCTGCCACCATGACTTTGTGCAGAAGGAGCACCAGACAACCAGAAGATGTCTGGTCTATCAGATATAATTAGCATATTACCCTTTTATTAATATATATATATATATATATATATATATATATATATATATATCTCACCAGCTTTTTACTTATTCATCATCTAGGCTACTTTTATATCTTGGCTATTATAATTAATGCCACAATGAATATAGGGGTGCATATATTCTCTCAACTTAGTGTTTTGTTTTATTTTTATATACACCTATAAATGAAATTGCTAAGTTATTAGGTCATAAGGCAGTTCCACTTATAACTATTTGAGGAACCTCTGTACTATTTTTTATATTGGCTGCACCAATCTGCATTCTTATAGTCCTTTTAAAAAAATGAGATAAACTTCCAGTCAGCTTGGTGACCCAAATTATTGCTAGATAACACAACATGAACTTTCTTATATGAATTACTAGCCAGGGTTAAAATAAATCTTATACTTATCTAATATATTATATCTAATCTAATAAAAGAGTAATATTGAAATTGACCATTTCTACGGGACACCTAAGCCACACCCACCAGCCAATCAGAGCGGCTGTACGCAAATTAACCCAGCCAAGATGGAGGCCAGCAGTCACGGAACTAGAGTAAACAGCAGGCTTCCATTGCACCAGGAGTAAACTGTCTGCCTAGGCCGGCTGGGCGTGTCTACTAAGGCAACATTCTTTCAATTATAGAAGCCATGGAGCTGAAGCAGACAGGAGGCTTCATTACCTGCTTAGGTCTCGGCTTAAAGGAACAGTGTATCAATTATAGAAGATCAATAAACCCCAGAAATCTGCTTCCAGCCAGCCTTGCTGGGACGTTGGGTCAATGGGAGCTGTGGGCAGCTTGAACGCCTGAAAACAGCCCTCAACCCATCACCCAGGCTGACCACACCCCAATGGGGTGAGGGTCCCCACTGGAGGGCTTGGCCAGCCTTCCAACAGCCATCAGCTCCTCACCCAGGCTGCCCAAGTACCTCAGTAGGGACCCAAAACCTGAAGAGACTGTGGGCAGCCTTAAAACAGCCCTCAACCTGTCACCCAGGCTGGCCACACCCCAATGGGGTGAGGGTCCACACTGGGGGGCTTGGCCAGCTTTCAAACAACCATCAGCCCCTCACCCAGGCTGGCCAGGCATGCCAGCAGGTGGACATCCCCAGAGGGGTCCCAGACTGCAAGAGGGCACAGGCCAGGCCGAGGGACCTCCTGAGTGCACAAATTTTTGTGCACCAGCCCCTAGTAGAATAATATTATTTTGTGGTAAAAATATTAATTTATTATATATAAATTCAAAAAATATACTGCTTTCTTTTAAAATCCTGTTTTGCATTTCTTCACTTCTTATTATTATACACTAGAGACCCAGTGCACAAAATTTGTGCACTGAGGGGGGGCCTCAGCCTGGCCTGTGCCCTCTGGCAGTCCAGGAGCCCTCAGGGGAGTCCAACTGCCAAATTAGCCTTCTCTCTGCATGGAAGGGGCCTAAGCCATCAGTTGGACATCCTTAGCACTGCTGTAGAGGCAGGAGAGGCTCCTGCTACTGCCATTGCACTCACCAGCCAGCCTGAGCCCAGCTTCTGGTTGAGTGCCACTCCCCCTGTGGGAGCACACTGACCACCAGGAGGCAGCTCCTGCATTGAGCATCTGCCCCTGGTGGTCAGTGTGAGTCATAGAGACCAGTCATTCTGCAGTTTGGTTGATTTCAATATTAGCCTTTTATTATATAGGGTTAGTATTATGTCATCCTATACTAAAAAAGTAGAAGTGACATGGCCTCCCAGAGTCTCTGCAAGACTCTGTGGGGAAGCTAGACTGACCCAGGAAGACTTAATAGAAGAATAGGACAATTGGGGATACCCTTGGCTACTCTGGCTAGTAGAAACAGAATAAATGCAATCAGTAGAATAGATTTAACCAGTAGAAACAGACTAAATCTATCATTAGAGAATCAACTGTGCCAAAAGGGTCTCTGGAAGTCAGAAAACACCTTCAATGATTTGGTTGCTCACCCTGAATTCTGGCACCATTTTGGCAAAAAGAGTAAGAAGGAATCACAGTGAGCTCTTTCATGCCAATAATGAACACAACGGAAAATGACTTCTTTCCATTCCAGCTGTAGCAGCAGGAGTAGATTTTGCTGCCAACAAAAAGCTTCACCACCGTTTAGAGTTGAAATAGTGGTCAAATCAAAGGGCAGGGGAGCAGCATTTAGTGCATACATTCCATGTCATGGTGCCAATCTTATGCCCAAAGCTTTGCTCTCTGTGTTACAAACACTTCTTTCGAGATTGTTTATCACCATCCAGCCCTTCAATTAATGAACAATCCATCAACACTCAGTAATATTAACAACTATCACCTGTACACTGGCTTGTAAAGTGTTTTTACTTTTACATGACCTTATTTAATCACTACAGCTTTTAATCACTACAGCCACTCAGTAAACCGGCTTTTTACCTGAGCAAAAATCAGATTCAGACATGTAACTTGGGTAACACACATACACTGTGAAATGAGATTTGAGCCTATTAAAAATACAACATTGGATGGAGCTGGGTAAGATACAGTTCTGGCCCTGGAGGCATTTATTTTGCAGCTAGTGAAATGAGAAATGCAGATAAAGAACACCCAGCAGGTTGTTAGATGTGCTAAGTGAGCAATGGGTAAGAAAAGTCCTATGTAGGAAGTCTATCACTTACTAGCATGCCAAAACAATATTCATTTGTTCCTTTTCAAGGTAAGGCTGAGTTAAATAATATGTAAGCTAGCTTTCAGTGCTGACATATTAGGTTTTGATATTCTGTCAGCCTCTGGCTGATATCAGATTATCTTCCTGCAGGGTCTGTGCCCAGGGCTAGAATAAAAGTACAGGTTCAACTTTCCAATTCAGAAATCAATATAGACACTGAGATCAGATGTCCTTTTCACTGATCACCATGAGGGAGAATGAAGGGAAGTCATAGTAATTTAATGACTATTTAAATACAAATAGGCAGGTAACAAATGCCATAGAAACACTGGCTTTAGAATTTAACTTTTAGAATCTTTCCTCTTTTGAACTAGGAGGACCTTCTTTCTCATCCCTGCCACATGTTAGCACTTCTATTTATAGAAACGAACCACTTGATCAGTTAAAGAAGCCTTTCAGAGGACGTTTTCTACTTTTAACAATATCACCTTATACTTTATCACTGAAGTCACAAGGCTTTGCTCTGTGGAACAAGCCCACACATGATCTCTTCCTACTGGTATCAACTCCTTGATCCTCGGTTTTATTTTTGAAATTATTTATATAAAGTTGAGAATTGGACTGATTATTCAAGCTTGTTGTGGTCACTAATAATCTGATTATGAGCTGACCTGATCCCTCACCAAGAAAATTTGACAAGACCATCCCCAAATGCCTTTGGAATGGTAAAGAGCTGATACTGCAGTATCTGACTATACACAACTCTATCTTAAGTATCCAGCTCTTCCCTGGAAAGCGTGAACTGACTACTGGAAGCTTGATCTGTGAAGTATGGCCCTTCTGAATGTCTTCAATGTCTATTGTATAACCAAGACCCCATCCACTACACTGTTTTCTGTGCCGAAGCCATTTATCTGCATTCTGAGAGTGCTTAGCATAAATAAGACTTTAAGAATAAGACTTTACCAGCACTACCAATGGAGTAAGTAGATAAGTAATGGGGGAAAATTGAATCAAAAGGTTACCGTGTATAAAATAATCTTTATCAATAAGCTATAACAAGCCTGAAATAGTGTTCCAATTATAATTGAAGGGAATAGGTCTTCTAAGTTCTCTTAAATTGCGTCTCTTAAAAAAAAACAACAGCAGAAATCTCTATTTAGTTAAAACAACTTAAGGTAAGACATTTTGAATTTGTATGAGAGCTTTGATTTCAGGATTTGTGACAATATTTGAAGGCACTTTACATTTTATTTAGACATTATAGATCTGTGCTTTGAAAATAGCAAATTCGGGAGTGATGGAACAATAAGTGGTTATTACAGTAATATTGTCTTTCTTTGTGTATTTTCAAAGTCAAATAAAAGAAGAAAAACTTCATATTAAATCTTAACTTGAGCTAAATTAATCCCCAGGGTATCCCTTTCAAGCGCCTTAGATAAATCAACTGGCGCCGGGCTTTTCCTGGTTCTCGGATATGTAAACCTTGAGCCTGTTTAATCCTTGGTGCCCTGAGGTTAAGGCCAACAGATGGCCTAGAACTAATTTCAAAGTTTTCTGTACCAACAAAGTAAAACCGAAAAAGTGTTGCACAGTTACGTAAGCTGAAAGCTTACCCTATTGATGTTTCTTGTATACATTTTAGCGTTTCTTCTTCTTTAAACTGGATTGCAGGGTGGGAGAAAGGAGGCTGGCAGGGACGCCGGTAGGATGATTGCACCATAGTGGTCAGCTCCCAGTGTTACAGAGTAGAGTAGATGAAGGGCAAGAAACAGACACGTGGGCAAAGAGGCCCAGGGAATGGCAGAAGGTTCCACTTGTCATCATGGAGTCCCTTTCTGCTTCAGCTATGACTCAGTCCACTGCTTATGTAGAAAAGCTGTAGCTTCGGGAGATCAATAGGGCCTTGGTGTTCAAACTTCACAGTAATAATCAGTGACTGCAGAATCATTCATGCCTTCCTTACACGCTAGTGTAATCTGGATTCAGGGCGGTCGGTCGTTGGCAAGAAATCCTGAGGATAATGGAAATGTATTCACACAATCCAATACTGTTTTAATCTTTTTTATGTTAACTATAATCCACAAAGGACCAAGAGGTTGACAGAATGTCTGATGCATACTGCAGTTCAAGATCCTTTACTCTCCTCATCACTATATATTTACATTTGTAGATAGAAAAGGTGTTCTTCTTCAACCCCTCTCCTCATTTTTTTTTTTTTTTGTCAGAATTCAATTTTGCCGGGACAATGAATGGCAGTGAAATGTGGTTGCAATAAAGTAATAATCACTAAACAAGCTGACTCCAGCATTTTTAAGCAAAAAAAATTCTTGTGAAGAGTTGTCTTATATTTGCAGGACGTCAAATAAAATATAAATGTTATTTTTTGTAATAAAAGATGACATGGAAGGAACGTTAAGACAAACTGCCAATAAATAATATATGTAAAATGTAAGACAGTGACATTATAATTTTACTCATACAAACGTGCAGCATTCAGTTGATGGTGGTGGTCTAATTAGCTCTCTTTGCTGCATTGTATTAAGGGTAACCATTTCGCTACTGTGATCTAGAAGAGAAGGAAAGTCTGAAATTTCACCCCAAAGTCCCTTCTTTCTCATATTTCCTGTTCTATGGTTCTTCTTTCACACCATTCGTTTTCCCATTTGTTTCCATTTTCTTTGCTTGGAACTCCTATTGTCCTGAATTCCTGAATTTCCACCACATCCTGGACACTGGTTTTAATTAAGGGTTTTTGGTTCATCACACAGACATGTTTTCACTTAGAACATGATATGTTTTAGTTGTTGTTTTTATGATCTCATTTCAACCTTCACTTCTGCCGAAAAGCCTTTCCTAATCTCCTAATCCAGATCATAGCCCCATGACTTCTATTATGTACCTTTCATTCATATTACTTTTAACAGTGGTTACTTTACATTTATTTGTATGGTTCCTTGTTTAATGGCAGATTTTGGACTAGTACAGGCAGAGTGCATGCCTGTCTTTTATTTCCCACAGAATGCCCATTGCCTTAGCAAATGACAACTCAGTTTTTCCTTTACTCAGGTCCAAATCTTTTGGGTCATCTTTGGCTACTTCCCCTCCCCGTCCCCTACCCTTAGACCTTAGATCATGTGTCCAATTTATCAGCAAAGCCAGTTAGTTGGCTCGACCTTTAAAATTCTATTTACACAGAATTCAACCCAATGCCCACGTCTATTGCCAACCTTCCAGTCTAATCCACTATCATCTCTGGCTGGATTAGTGCAATGGCCTCCTGACCTGTCTCCCTTTTTGCATCCTCCTCTCTCTATATTTATTTTCCACACAGCAGAGTATTCTTTTGAAACATAAATCAAGTCAACCCTCCAATGCTTTTCCATCTCATTCATGGTAAAAGCCCCTATGGATTCCTACATGACAGTAAGGACTTTACTGTGTTACATGCTCTGCCGCATCCGCACTGCTTAGAAGCATCAATGGCACAGAATGGATGCTTGATAAATATGTGTTGATTGAATCTATGTACCCACAAGACAGAGGCTATGTTGTTTAAAAAACACTCTCTGCTTTTTGAACAAGGGGTCCCACATTTCCACTGTGTACTATGCCCCACAAATTATGTGCTCAGCCTCGACCATGCTGGTCTACTTCTGGTGTTCCTGTTGGTAAAGACCTTCTTACTGCAACACCACCTTCCGTCTTGGCCTGGCTAATATTTCCTCATCCTTCAAGATAGCTAGGTGAGTATCTCTTTCCAGCAAGGACTTCCTCTAAACAAAGAGCCCCTACGCATTCCTTCACCACGGCGCTCAATAAATACATAAATAAATAAAAAGTAGCTCTAATTCTTAAGCCAAAAGGGACTCTATCTAATGGACTCCAGTAGATACATTTATCCTTGAGTTAACTCACAGCTTGAGTGTTCAATATATATAGCATGACGTTATGAACTTTTGTTCTAAGTCTTGCTTCTGAAAAACATGCACAATGATACTTGTATTGTGAAGTCAATCATTACTTGTTTGGAAAATCATTATTGTAATCAATATAAGCTAAAAAAATCACTCAAGGGCATACTATGTCATCAAGCTGACTGTTATGCTTGACTGAATTTAGACTTAGAAAGGAAAAATCCCACTTTGTAATTTTGTTTGTTTTTATTCACTAGAACAAATGCTCAGCTTGGTGGTGATTTTTTTGGTATTTGCAATATAAATCCTAATCCTTGAAAAATTTTGGTGGGGAGTTTTCATTTGTTAACTCATTTTGACAATCAGCAAATCACTAAACCTATAATAATTCTACACTAAATCATACACCAATTTCATTTGTGTTTGCCTTCTTAGCCTGCTTGTAGTATGAAAATCTAGCACTGAATAACTTACAAGTCTTAAAAGAAAAATAGGAAATGTAAGGGAAATCCCTTCTGACCAATACCTCTGAAAGCAATTATATAGTTTCTTCTTTTTCCATACACTAACATATACAGGTAAAGTGAACACAGTAAATTAAAAGAACAGTAATGGAATTTCATAAAATTTAAATGAAAAAAATAATGACTAATGTACAGTGAATTTCCGCCTGATCCCAAAATGACTTCCTGAGATGATTGTGATGATATAATTAAAATTAGGATGATGAAAGCAGGAGAAAAGTGGTTGGTTATTAGAAGTTCGGCCTTTGAACTGTTCAACCTTCCTCAAGCCTATACATTTCTGTACTTCCCAAGTTCTCTAACAGTGTTTTAGAAAATTCAGTTTTGTTTTCATGGCTTGAGAAACTTCATTATTTTATCAACTACATCTCATCCCACTTATTCAACAAATATTTATTGAGAACCTATTTTGTGCCAAACACTGTCTTAATAAAATAAAATTAGGTCAAAACTTATACTTGCAAAAAATTTTTTTGTAAGTCATCATAATGATTGATTTCCATATAATTGATTTGATGCATATATAGCCAATCTGAGGTTTCCTTTAAAATTTCTAACACATAAACAAACAGAAAATAACAAAAATGGGTTAGCTTCTCTTTATTAAGTGACTTTTGCCATGTAGACATAGGAAATGTTATGAAATAGATCAATACATTTAGGTGCTGCCATTCAACCTCACCGAATCCAATCCAAGAAAATAAGTCCAAGCCTTTTCCTGCTTCTAATTTTCTTGAAACAGTAGTGGAAGGAGATTCAAAGGGATGACTTTCATTCAAGGGAGAGGAAGAAGTCACTCTAAAACTAAGAACAACATCACAAAACAACAACAAAAAAGTAGAAGAAGCCCTTAAGTAAGTTTTCCAACTATTAGAAAAGAAACTCTATGAACCCTCTAAAAACTAGGGCTCATAGAAATGTACCACATACATATTCAACACTCAGATAAGCACATTAGATCCTCAGGCATCCTTTAAAGACCCATATGTTTGTGCAATTGCACTAAACAAAGATAAATTTCCAAGGCCTGAAAATGTTTCTTTTCTTTTATTCCAGGGAGGAGGTTGCTCAAGCAATAAGAACCTTTTTGGAAATCCCTTCTGACCAAGAATGGCCTGGAGCCCATACTGATAACCCATAGCAAATGCTGCACACATGAATGGAAGCTATTACACTATAGAAGACCAACTCTAAAATAATAAAAATTACTTATCCTTAAAAATGATTAAACATATCCTCAAAGCAGAGAACTTGAGACCGCTGAAATTTTGTCCATTTGTATGCACACATCTAAGCAATAACAGTTAGCCAAAATGCAAACTATCAGAAACACATTGCTTAGCAACCTAAGAGTTTTGCTGTCGGCTATGATGCTGCAGTGGCAATGTTATATATACCACCCTCTCTTGACTCTGTTTATCAAAAGGCATTCACCAAGCACGGAACAATTCCCAAGAGAATTTTATTTGTTTTTCTTGTGGAAAAATAAAGTCATGATGCATGATTATATATTAGACTTAAATTGTGAAGTTTCCACATTCCTCAACATATTCAAGTAATAATGAATTTGAAGTATTCTTCAAAGTAAATAGCTAAGCAAGTCATAGTCCATGCAATGTTATCCTCATTAAATGTTCAGCTAAGTGGATTACAGTGAGAAAGGAGTCTAAAAATGGAGATGGGAAGTTTCTATCCATTTTCTTGATCTGTGGGTTTATAATTCTATCCAGGGTAAATCTAACTGAACCTTAAGAAGATTCAAGTTTAAAATGACTGTGCTGTGCTGGTGGTCCTTTGTTGCCTGTGTGCCTGTGATGTTTTCCTTGAGGACATTTGTTGGTTGAAGGAGGAAGGTGGAATGGGAGCTCTGAGGAGTGGTGGAAAAGAAGGGGTCCAGTGGAGGACATGGTGGCATCTTTCCTCTCAATCCTTATGGACTGTGGTGTTTTCCTTTCATATAAGCAAAAGCTGAAGAAGCCATGCTCCTGACATGAGAGATACATCAGCTCCGATTAAATAGCTGCAGGAAAGGGAATTTTCTTCTGTACAGGACAGAAGAGGGCACCATCTCTGGGTTCTAAAGATGGGTGGCTTCCCGTGGCTTCTCCCCAAAGCCCAAGGAAGACATGACCATTCCATTTTGCAGTGAATGGAGTGTTGGGAGTATCAGCCTGGCTCTCCAAGCCCCAAATAGCTAAAATGTCATTTCTGTGCCTTAATGAGAAGGCAGGATCTGCCCCAAGCACATTTGTTCCTTTCATGCCCACAACCTCACTGGAAGTCTCCTGGCTGCCAGCCACAGGACACATTTCACCATGAGTCAAAGCAGGCGTCTCTTACAAGGTTGGAAGAAGAGTAAGCTTATGCTGTATTTCCTGGTCTCAGAAATTCCTCCTAGTACGTACTTAAGATTCCTTGATTTATTCCCCTTATGGTCCATGTGGTTAACCATGGTTTTAGTTTTCTTAATAGTAGTAAAGAGAGACTCATTGTGACCCTTCTTCAGGCTCATCACACTCTCACTCAGACCTATAATTTATTAGGATCATCCTCTGTGGGGATGAATGGCTGTGCTATTTGGAAACAGGATATGGAGCTTTTGCACACTGTGAGTGGCACTACTTAGTGTCAGATGACAGTTGTGGTAAGTTGCTGAGGAAAGAAAGAATCTGTCTCCTTTCCTGACCCACTGAATTGGCCACTAGGAACTAGTCTAGTTTGTGAAGGGGAAAGTCTTTCTTCTTTGCATACCCTCAGTGCCTGTCTGCAGGGCCTAAGAGAAAGGTCATAGACATTTGAGCCAGGTAGACTTGTTCTGGAGTTCAGGTCTGTGACTCTGCTGCAATGGTTCTCACCAGGGTCAATTTGGCCCCCCAGAAAATACTTGGCAATGTCTGGAAACCTTCATCATGGTCATGAATGGGGAGGTGCTCCTGGGAAGGCGCAAACCTACAATGCACAGGGGAGCACATTCCCCCTTACCCTCCTGCAACAAAGAACTATCCAGCTCAGAACGCTGAGGTTAAAAAATCTTACCCTACATTTGATACTAAGCAAGTTTCTTAACCTCGTCTAAGATGAGAGATAATTATTGGTCTTATAGGGTTGTGATAAAGATGAGAAAAAAAGAAATAATGAATACAAAGTACTGTATTAGGTACTGAAGCAAGGTAAGTCCCCTCTTCTTCTCTATGGTAGCTACAAATTCCCTATATGCTGGTACTTTCTGCTTCCCAATACAAGTCTGTTCCTATTTAGCTTAGGCTAAGTTATGCTGAGTTATTCCAAATTATTCTGAGATAACAAACAACTGGAAAATCTCAGCATTTATACCAAGGGAGGTCAGTGTCTCATTTGTGTAACTGTCTGTCAGATCGGCTGCAGCTCCTCCATCAGGCCCAGGCTGAAGGAGCAGCCTCTTTCTGGGTCTGATGGTCAATGATAAAAGAAAGGGAGAAAAACCAACCACATATGTCCTACGTCATTGTTTTAGATACTTCCCATTCACCCACTTTGTGAGGGATGGATTCCTACCCTAGGGCTATGAGAATGGCTGAACACAACACGTGACACTGGATAGCTGAGATCAATGGCACTTTACTGGTCACATATACCCACAGCCCATGGGAGGAGGATACTGCTCATGATGCAGAGTCCCACGGGGCTGCTCAGAAGCAGAGTAGACGAGCAAGGCCTGTGGGAGGCAGGCTTTGTAGTGTCAAGAGGATGTTCTCCCTAGTCCCCACAGGAGACTGTGATTGGCTTGTTTGAATAGTTCTATGGTTAGAAGTCCATAATTAATGAATTCAGTAATTTCATAACTGGCTATTTTGAATAATTCCTGGCAAGGCAGGGAAACCCTATACAAAGAACTGCCCTTTTGATTGCGAGGTCGTTTGGCTAGTGGACATTATCTGAGAAAGCAGAGGGGGAAGAGGAGCTTTGAATTAGACTATTCAAAGACCTACTGATTTTAACAGATGTCAAAATAACATTGAGCCTTAATTTTAAGTCTTAAACCACAATCCCCTCTGCCTCCATTTTCTTGACCAACAGAAATTACATGGAAAATTGAATCATGTGATTGTAAATAACATAAATATCATTTATAATTTTAAGCCAGTGAATTCCACACTTTCCTCTCTGCTCATGGACATGTTTGTTCAAAGGGTCTTAGCTAGGCATCATCATCTATAACCACAATGATGGGAATCAACCAAATCAGATCTAACATGCTTGAAGCAGGATACAGGTCTGGGCATCCCACTGTCTCCCCAACCATTGATATAGCCCAATTGCCCATGTTGCACAATGAAAACATGAGGCCCAACCCTAACCAGTTTGGCTCAGTGAATGGAGCGTTGGCCTGCGGATTGAGGGGTCCCGGGTTCGATTCCAGTCAAGGGCATGTGCCTTGGTTGCAGGCACATCCCCTGTGTGGGGTGTTCGGGAGGCAGCTGATTGATGCTTCTCTCTCATCGATGTTTCTAACTCTCTAGCACTTTCCCTTCCTCTCTGTAAAAAATCAATACAAAAATATATTAAAAAAAAAAACACACATGAGGACCAGAGGGATAGTGATTTAAAGAGTTACACAGTACAGTTCATATCTTATGGTGCGAACACATATTTCTAAGTTGGAAATAACAAGTTATATGGTAAAAAACTGTAGAGAGAAAAAAATAAGAGGTCATAGACTCCCAAAAGTATGTATATATGAAAGAGGAGGGAGGTTAAGGAGAAGGGAAGGTAATAGAAAAGGAAAGGTCAGAGTTATGGAGATGAAAGGAAAGAAAAGAAAAACGGCAAAGGAGGAGGCAGCAAGGCCAATCCAAATGTGTATGAGGCTGATGACACCCAAATCTCTGTTGCTCCAGAGCCCCGAGCTTCATCAGACTCATGACTCTAAATGAGTGCTTAGCATCCTGACTTAAAGTCTGATGGACATCTTAGTCTTATAAGTTTAGGACAGAACTCCTGATTCCCCATCCCGCGTCTCCTTAGACTTCCTGACCTAAACATGTTGAACCATCTACCCTGCTTCTCAAGCCAAATACATAGATGTTAGTTATTGACTTTTCTCTTCCCCTTCCTTCCCAAAGCCAACGCATTATCCAGGCCTAATGGTCTACCTTCAAACCATATCTAGAATCTGAGCCCTTCTCACCAGGTCTCACCTCTACCCTGTCCTGGAACCCTGTATGGTCTCTTGTCTGGTCTCTCTGCTTTCATTTTAGGATCCCACTGTCTATTGACGACATAGCAGCTTGGGAGAGCCCATAGATCATAAATCATATCACCTGTCTGACTGAAATTCTCCACTAACTTCCCATCATTACATAGAATCAGGTTCACCTTCTTTGTCATGATCTACAGGCCCATTTTGCTGGGTTCCAGGCTACACTCATAGCTTATATCCCATAGACACTTATTCACTCTGCTGATGCCACTTCAGCCAGACTGATCTCTGGGCCTCTCCTTGGACATAATACCAAGATTATATTGCTGTACAGGTCCATACTCTAGACTTTCATGAGGCCTTACATTTTTTGGTATTCATTCAACTAATACTTATCCAGGTTCTAAAAATATAGCAAAGAATGTTTTCAGCAATTGATTCTTATCTGAAATGCTTCCTCAGAAAGGTCTTCCCGCTGAGGACCTGAATAGACACTTTTTCAAAGAGGACATAGATGGCCAATAGACATATGAAAAGATGCTCAATGTCACTAATCATCATAGAAATTCAAATTAAAATCACAATGAGATATCATACCTGTCAGAATGACTATCATGAATAAATCAAAAAATAACAAGTGTTTGTGAATATGAGGAGAAAAGGGAACCCTCATGCATTGTTGGTGGGAATGCAGACTGGTGCAGCCACTCTGAAAAACAGTATACTATCAAAAATGGACCAACTTGCCCTAGCTGGTTTGGTCAGTGGATAGAGTGTCAGCCTGCGAACTGAAAGGTCCCAGGTCCGATTCTGATCAAGGGCACATGCTCAGCTTGTGGGCTCAATCCCCAGTAGGGGACTTGCAGGAGGTAACCGATCCATGATTCTCTCTCACCGTGGATGTTTCTATCTCTCTCCCTCTTCCTTACTTTCTGAAATCAATACAAATATATTTTAAAAAATGGACCAGCTTTATGATCTAGTGATTCCACCTCTGGGTATATATCCACAAAAAACCAAAACATTAGATTGAAAGAATATAAAACATCCCTATGTTCATTGTAACTTTATTTACAATAACCAAGCAACCCAAGTATCCATCAATAGGTGAGTGGCTAGAAATGTGATGGCATGTCTGAACAATGGTATACTACTAGTCATGAAAATGAATGAAATCTTACCATTTGCAACAACATGGGTGGACCTACAGAGTATTATGCTAAGTGAAATAAGTCAGTAAGAGAAAAGCAAATACCATATGATTTCACTTACATGTAGAATCTAAAGAACAAAATAAATGAAGAAACAAAATTGAAACAGACTCATAGATACAGAGAATAGTCTGATGGTTGCCAAAGGGAAGTGGGGTTAGGGGACTGGGTGTAAAACATGAAGGGGTTAGGAACTACAAATTGGTAGTTACAGAATAGTCACAAGGATGTAAGTATACAGCATAAGGAATATAGTCAATAATATTGTAATAAATATGTATGGTGTCAGGTAGGTACTAGAAATATCTGGAGGAATACTTTGTAAAGTATATAATTGTATAACCAATATGCTATACACCTGAAACTGATACTAATAATTTTGAATGTAAATTGTAATTGAAAAATAAAATTAAAAAAAGGCCTTCCCTGAAATTTGCCATCTCTCCTATCATTTTTATTCCCTTATCTTGTTTTATTATTACTGCAGTGCACTCAAGGGGATCACTCAGCCTGACCTGCATGCTCTCACAGTCCGGGGGCCCTCGGGGGATGTCCAACTGATGGAGAGCGGACCTAAGCTAGCAGTCAGACATCCTTATTGCTGCCACCAAGGTGGGGGAGGCTCCCACCATCGCTGCTGTGCTTGCCAGCTGTGAGCCCAGCTCAGCGCTTCTGGCTGAGCGGCCCTCCCCCTATGGGAGTGCACCCACTACCGAGGGCAGCTCCTGCATTGAGTGTCTGCCCCCGGTGGTCAGTGTGTGTCATAGCAACCAGTTGTTCTGCCATTAGGTCAATTTGCATATTAGCCTTTTATCATAAAGGATTATTGTACTGATTGCTGTATAAAATTATATCACATTTTTTGCTTGTTCTGTTTTCTTTATTAGTATGTAAGCCCCTCAACTATAAAATATGCTCTAGGAACATAAAATAATTCATGAACGAAGAGTAAAATTTCAATATTTTAATAATGGTTAAATATGTCATTACAACCACATGAAAAGTATATGTTTGGAATGTCAGAAAATGACAGTAGTATTGTGGATTATTAAGGAGTAGGAGGCAGAAATTGAATTACCGAGCTAGGAAATTTATTACTCCCCCCACTCTACTTCTTGGAAGTATAACAACATTAGGATAATTCCTTGACATCCTTGAACCAGTAGCTAAAGAATGGTTTGTTTCTTTGATCTTCAGACCCAGTTTTCAAGGGTGATTTTTACACATGGAGAATCACCAGCTTCACCCCTG
Organism: Murina feae; assembly: GCA_004026665.1. Classification (NCBI taxonomy): domain Eukaryota; kingdom Metazoa; phylum Chordata; class Mammalia; order Chiroptera; family Vespertilionidae; genus Murina; species Murina feae. The sequence goes on along the minus strand of PVJC01006828.1, from coordinate 12,227 downwards.
GAGATTCTGATTGTCTAAGGCTGGGGTGGAAGTAGGAAACTGAATGTCTTATAAAACCTCCCCTAGGCATTCTGATGGTTGGCTTCTCTAGAAAACCTCTGGGCAAGTAACTTATTTGTACTATGTATTTTTACTAAACTAACCAGATATTTGAATAAACTGATCAAAGGGGTTGCTTTGGGTTTGAGCTTGAACATTGTTGATCTAGAGCATCATTTTTCCCCCCATCTGGCAACATAATGAACCTTGAATCGGGGCTAGAATAATTTCTAGTTTATCCAGGAATTCAAAGTGAAGTCCTTGGTTATCTCTCTTTGTGAATTTTCCTTTGTACAGAATCTATACTAATAAAAGGGTAATATGCTAATTAGACTGGACATCTTCTGGATGACCTTCCAGACAAAGCCATGGTGGCAGGGCTGAGGCAGAGGTGGTTAGGGGCGATCATGTTGGTAGGGGAGAGCAGTTAGGGGGATCAGGACAGCAGGGGAGAGCAGTTAGGGATCAGACCACAGAGGAGAGCAGTTAGGGGAATCGGGTCAGCAGGGAAGAGCAGTTAGGAAGATCAGGCCTGAAAGCACGTGAGCAGTTAGGAGCCAGTGGTCTTGGATTACAAGAGGGATGTCCAGATTGGAGAAGGTGCAGAACAGGCTAAGGGACCCTCTCCCCTCCCCGTGCATGGATTTTGTGCACCAGGCCTCTAGTAATTTTGTAAGAACAAAGTAGCAGCTTCCCATGAGCGAGATGGGGCCCTAGTGAAATGGTGAAGGGTATAAGGCTGGGCACCATCTCCCACCTTTCCCTTGCCCACTACAGAAAACTGACCCCTTCAGGTATTGTCCTTGTTCAATATCTACTAACTTTGGAATACCAGTTGATTAGATTATACTCAGAGATGTGTCAGAAACAATTGCCCTGATTAAACACATCTAATGAATTTTAGCATCTCATGAGAAAATGAAATTAGACAAAATTCTCATCCAGTCTTTCTTTTCTAACTGGGGGCTTATTCTTCATTGGGAAGGAACAACAATGTGAAATAAAGTTCTTTAGCCTACAGCATGCTAGATTTTGTTGTCCTGGACTCTTTCATGCTCCAGTGACATTTGCTGATTATATTTACAGGGCACAAGTGATTTTGAACATGCAGTACATCTGGGAAGTAAACCTAATGGTTATGCGAGCAGTCAATTGCAATGTTAGGGAACTAACTCGGTATATTTCCAATCTTTAAAGATCAAGTCTTCTGAACTATGGATTGGCACAGCTGTACAAGGATTTGAGTTTTATGGGGCTGGATGAAAACTTTATATTACTATAAAGGGAAAGAAATAAAGATTTTTCTTAAGTTACCTAGACATTTTATTTGAAGCCAGATTATTCCCAGTTCCAAAGCTGCACTATAAATCAAGATCAGTGCCATGAATCTAGGTGTAATGAGTGGGTGGGTGGGAGGGGAGTTTAATTGCAGTAAGTCCTCCTTGGCAGTGTATCGATGTCCTGAACCATCAGCAATAGCTGACCAGCTGAAGGAGTTTGTATAGGCCTGCTAGTTAATATGAAATCCAAATGCCACCACCAGGCAGTCTGTTTTTTCTGTGAATTGATTTCAGTTGGGAAGAAGCACTATTAGAAGATGGAAGCTCTCCTGCTTCTGTTTAATGTATGCAAATACTTCAAAACTCATTCCTCAGTTCAGAAGGCAGCCCTGTGATTTCTCACTCTAGTCTTAGGCATGGGACAAGGGGACTGAACCCCCCAACCCCTTAGCCCTACATTCCTCTTTGACATTCTATCACTCACTTCACCAGGATTCTTTGAGACAAAAATAAACTTCCCCAAGAAAATTCAAATACCTCCATCACAGTTGCTTTTGATAGGTCATGAGGCTCATTTGCATGCTGCTGCATAATTAATAAGAGATAAAATGGGACAACTGACAGAAAATATGAATAAATACATGAAATGACAAAGACATCCCTTCATGGAATAAACGCAAATGAACAGTCAATAGGAGAACATTTGAAGTGACAGAACGATCTCAGCTAAAATAAAGCCCTTTAGTTATTACCTCAATTATTGGGAGCGAAGATATAAGAAAGAGGATAAAACAAACAGACAAATCACTGTAATATAAGGTGACAAATGCCATAAAAAGATAGTACTATAAAGTGCTGGATTGGTTCAGTGATGGAAAGCCTCTGTCCCCAACCCGGAGGCTTTCTGAAAGAGGTAACATTTAAGATGAACTTTGAGGTGTAGATTAGACTTGCCTCTGTAGAGCTGAGCATTGGGAAAGGTGCTTCAAGCTAAGGGGACAGCATGATTAAAGTCATAAAATGAAGAAAGTGGAGAGAATATAAAGAATAAAGTATAAAGAACAGTAAGTAATAATAGAGCCTTTGTTTCGGTGTTGGCCTTAGAAAATGGGTGGGGACAACCTGGGGAGGATGAGCTTGGAGCCTGGAGCCAAAGAATCAGCTTATAGCCTGACACTATGGGGACCAGCCTGGAGGCTGGGTCTGAGATGGCCAGCATGGTGCTATGGCAGGCCAGCAGGCTGGATTTGTGGGAGCCAGCTGAAAACTAGGACCACAGGAGCTGGCCTGGCATCGGGGTATGCCAGGTGCCTGGATCCATGGGAGCCAGGATGGAATCTAGGTCTAGAGGGTGCTGGCCTTGCACTGGGGAGGGCTGGCAGCCTGGATTGACAGGAGTCTCCTGGGGCTGTGGGAGCTGACCAGCTGCTGTGCAGGGCTGATGCTGGGGTCCATGGCGAAGTGGGTGCTCACTTCATTCTCCTTCTCTCATAGAAAGGGTGTTTTTCTTCTTAATGGGCTGCCTGGGCTTGGGGAAGTGGCAATGGGGATAATGTGGAACTGGCTTTCTTATCCCCTTCATTGTATTTTCCTATTTCCATCCTCTTCCCAGGTGCTATAATCTCTCATCTGGAATCTTTAGCTCTCATAAAGTGTTTTTGTTGATGTTGCTGTTGTTGTTTTTTTCCTGCACAGTTGTTCAAATTGATGTTTCTGGGAACAGATCAATGCTAGAAATTCCTATGTTACCATCTTGCTGAACTATTTTTAATTTTGGTACTGTTTAATTCATCTATTTTTTTCTCTTTTGTACTTTTGATGTTGTATCTTAGAAGGCTTTGCCTAATCCAAGTTTATAAAGATTTACTTTATGCTTTCCTTTAAGATTTTTATAATCTTAGGTCTTACATAGGTCTCTGATCCATTTGGAGTTAGTTTTTGTATATGGAAGGGTCCAATTGCATTTTTTATGCTTGCAGATATCAAGTTGTGGTAGCACCATTTCTTGGAAAGGTTATTTTCTTTAAAAAATATTTTTAATTGATTTTAGAGAGGAAGGGAGAGAGAGATAGAGATAGAGACATCAATGATGAGAATCATCGATCAGCTGCTTCCTGCATATCCCACACTGGGGATCAAGCTGCAACCCAGGCATGTGCCCTGACAGAATCAAACCATGACCTCCTGGTTCATAGGTCTACTGATATTCAACAATTGAGCTATGCTGACTGGGCTATTTTGTTTTTTAATAATCTTGGCAGCACCGTTGAAATCAACTGACCACAAATACTTTTATATTTGGACTCTCAATTCTGTTCCATTGATCTATATGTCTATCCTTATGCTGATGTCACTATGTCTTAATTCCCGAAGCTTTACAGTAAGTTTTAAAATTGAGAAGTGTGAGTCTTCTTATTCTGTTTTGTTGTTTATTTTTCAAGATTGCTTGGCTATCCTTGGTCCCCTGCATTTGCATATCAATTTAGGATCAGCTTGTTAATCTTTACAAAAGGTCCAGCTGAAATTTTGATAGGGGATGCACTGAAGCTGCAGATGAAATTGGAGAGTACTGGCATATTAACAATATTAGTCTTCTAATCCATGCTTTTATTTCATCTTCTTTCATTTTGCTAAAAAATGTTTTGTAGTTTTCAGAGTTCTGGTTTTATGTTATATTTATATATCAGTATTTTATTTTTTATGCTACTATAATAAAATTATTTTCTTAATTTTACTTTCAGAGTTTTTATTGCTAAAGTATAGAAATACAAATTACTTTTGTATATTGCTCATATTTTGCAATCTTGATGGACTTGTTTATTAGTTCTAATAGGTTTTTAGTGGGTGTCTTATAATTATTTATATACAAGAGATAGTTTTACTTCTTCATTTCCAATTTGTATGCTTTTATATCTATTTCATGCTTTATTTCCCTGACTAGAACTTGCAGTACAATATTTAACAAGAAGTAGCAAGTATCTTATTCTTGATCTTAGGATCAAAACATTCTGTTTTTCACCATTAACTGTGACATTAATTGTGGGTTTTTCATAATTGTCTTTTATTAAGTTGAGAAAGTTCTAGGATTTATTATTTTTATTATAAGAAAAATATTTTAAAAACAAATTCACAAATCAATAAATACTTAATGAATTGAATTCTATGGTTTAATTCTCAGAGCATATCTGAGTATGATATCACTCTAGACCTTAAAATAAGGAATCAATTGAATTCAGAGTCTTTTGAAAAAGTAAGTTGAAATTTTAAGGCTTCATTTCACTCCTCCTCCCCCCCATTCTTTTTTTTTTAAATGTTTCCTTCTAACTGGCCTATTACCTTTTTTATTCTTCTGTCATCCTCATCTCCATTCTAGCTGTAAAATTTTTAATGATATAATCCTGTCTCTAACAATGGCTCTGATGCTAATACCTAGCAGTTTTCACATCATTCATTATCAAGCCTGATCAGCTCCAGGAAAAGAACCAGGGCAGTTTCTTTAGAAAGAAGTAGTAGCCATTAATGAGGCTTGGCCATTTCAGGAAATGTTGAAAATTTGATCATATGGAAACCTCTTGATCATATGGAGACTACTTTCTTGTGATTTCTTACAGTTTCTACTAACAATGAGAATTCACTGATGGATAACATTGAAACATCAGACAGTTCATTTTAAATGAACCTATTTGCTAAAATACAACTATTTTTATAAAGAGTGCAAGCTTGCCCAGCCAGTGTTGCTCAGTAGTTGAACATCAACTTATGAACAGTTCGATTCTTGGTCAGGGCACATGCTCAGGCTAGGGGCTTGATCCCCAGAATGGGGTGTGCAGGAAGCAGATGATCAATGATTCTGTCTCATGGTTGATGTTTTTATCTCTCTCTCCCTCTTTCTTTCTCTCTGAAATCAATAAAGGTAGATTAAAAACAAAAAAGAGTGGGAGCTTGGAGAGCTGCTACATCAAGAAAAATTTTCAAAATCTATTATATCCATAGATAGATAGATAGATAGATAGATAGATATACTAGAGGCCCAGTGCACAAATTCGATTGGGCCGGGTTGGTGGGGAAAAGAGGCCCAGGGAGGTTGGCCACAGACCCCACCCCTGATGGGGGGGGGGCAACTGGGGAAAGGACTATCTGGGGAGAGGGGCTGCAGGAGGTTGGGGGGCCTGTTGGGGCCCTGATGGGGCCAGCTGGCCACTGTAGTATGAGTCATAGCGACCGGTTGTTCTGGTCATTCCATTGTTCCAGTCACTTGGCTTTTATCTAATCTAATAAAAGAGTAATATGCAAATTAGCACTCACTCTATTACACCTAAGCCACGCCCACCAGTCAATCAGAGTGACAATATGCAAATTAACCCAGCCAGATGGCGACCAGCAGCCACAGAGCTAGAGCAAACAGGAGGCCAGTGATGGAGGAAACTGCCTGCCTAGACCGGCTGTGGCCTCCGCTCAAGGCAACAAAGTTTCAATTATAGAAGCCATGGAGCTGAAGCAAACAGAAGGCTTCATTGCCTGCCTAGGGAGACTGTGGCCTCTGCTCAAGGCAACAAAGTTTTAATTATAGAAGATAAATAAACCCCAGAAACCTGCTTCCAGCCAGACTTGCTGGGACCTTGGGTCAATGGGAGCTGTGGCCAGCCTGAAAACAGCCCTCAGCCCTTCACCCAGGCTGGTCAGGCACCCCAGTAGGAACCTGAACCCTGAAGGGGCAGTGGCAAGCCTGAAAACAGCCCTCAGCCCCTCACTCAGGCTGGCCAGGCACCCCAGTAGGAAGCCAAACCCTGAAGAGACTGTGGGCAGCCTGAAAATGGTCCTCAGCCCCTCACTCAGGTTGGCCACACCCCCACGGGGTGAGGGTCTCCACTGGGGGGCTTGGCCAGCCTGCAAACAGCTATCAGCCCCTCACCCAGGCTGGCCAGGCATGCCAGCAGGTGGACATCCCCTTAGGGGTCCCAGACTTCGAGAGGGCACAGGCCGGGCTGAGGGACCCCCAAGTACACAAATTTTTGTGCACTGGGTCCCTACTATATATATAAATATTTATACCCTCTGTATGCTTGTGGCTCATTACATCTTCCATATTTTCACTCATTTAGCTGGCCTACTACCAATCAATAAATAAAAGCCACCACATTTTGGACATCAAATCCTATTTTAAATAATAACCATAAATAATTTGCAAAAATAATAACACATAAATATTTTGCAAAGTTCATTGAGATGAATCAAAAGAGAGGACCCAAATGAGACATTCTGGCAGAGAGAGTTTGGGGAGGAGAGCAGAGAATAACTGTCTTCTTAGTATCATTTTTTCCTTTTAAAACCAAATAAAAAGTTTTTATGACAGAGCTCTGCTAAATTTTACAATATGTGTTTTTTGTTTTCCAAATTGTTAATTACACATAGAGTGAAGCTGTAATCAATTTTAGGGAGTTGCATTTGAGCTTTGAACCAATGAAACAGGAATTAGGATAGTTCACATGGTCATTTTAGCAGATAACAAATTTAGCCTTCTCAAGTTTGCCCTAGCCAAGATTAGTAATAGGAACTATTTAGAGAGCTTATTCCCAAGCAGCAGTCATATAACTTTCCAATATTAGAAAAAGTAATTAGGATTTTTTAAACATAAATGTGCAAGATTTGAGATGATAGCGATTTTAATTCACATTTGATATGCATACACAATTTTGATTCTAATGTTATATATGCAGGCCCAATCAGCAAATCAAAAAAATCATGATGAAGGAGCGTATGTACCACAAATTTAGTTTTTAAAACACATTTCGATAGCTATTGCAATATAATACTTGTAGTTAGATGTATTTTATTAATTTAAAAATATTTATCTGGAAATATTGGTATTATCAGACTATGAAAGGGTCCATGCATGAGACCCCTGGAATGGAGGGTATAGGAAAAGAGGCTGTTATGCGTACCCCTTGCCTGAGTAAAGGAACTGAACACACACTCCACCTCAGAACATCTAGCATGCATCTGCCTGACCTTGTGCTCTCTTTGCATATATCCTTTGATGCTTCCAGGTGATTGTAAACAGCTAATGGAGGGCCAGTTTCAATATCGTGGGTTTGTTTTTATCAGAGAAGATGCTGTCATATTTACAAGAAACATAAAATTTATTCCAGCTTAAACAGAAAGCAAATGGGTGACTCACATGAGAAGCCCCGCTGGAGGGCAGCTTCAGAAGGGAGCTGTAAAAACTTTTGCTCTACTCCTCCACCACCCTGAGTTCTGCCCTCATTCTGGTGTGCGCTTCAATATCAGGCCAATAGAAAGAGGGCTCCAGTGATTCTGGGATGTCTAAAGGCAGTGTCTTTCTCCATGTTCACTACTTGGAAACATGAAAATATTTCTGAGAACATCCCATGATGGTTTCCTTCATGTCTCATTGGCCAAGACCAGGTCAGATCCTTATTTCTAAACTGATCGTTGACAAGGTGACTCTGATCCTCATGAATGGTGGCTTTTGTTGGAGGAATGAATTTTGTAGACTCAGTCTCTATGACTGGGTAGGTATCCATGTCACTCTTTTTACTAGAATACAACCATCATAATTTTAATTTCAATGAATATAATAACAGTGTGGTTATAAGGGTGACAAGTAACAAAAATTAAGCAGGCAAATACAGGATGATTTAAATCTAAAATATGTATCCAATATTCTTTCCTTGCATTAAATTTATTTATCTTTGGCAATTACTTTAGTCATTAAAATATCTAGCTTCTTGAAAAGAATTACAATGTGATCCCTTTGGTTGACTCATAGAAATGCTCTAAAGTTGAAATGTCACATTCTGAAAATAGGCTGAAATCTTCTGAAAATGATGTCTGGCCTCTCTCATTGTTCTCACAAACAGGCAAATCTTGGTGACAGAGTTGCTTCTCAAACCAGACAGGTCAAATCTGAGTCATCATGCAATGTGGGTCAGAATTCCCAGTTGTTTTTATTAAATATATTTTATAGATTTTTTACAGAGAGGAAAGGAGAGGAATAGAGAGTTAGAAACATCTATAGGAGAGAAACATCGATCAGCTGCCTCCTGCACACCTCCCACTGGGGATGTGTCCACAACCAAGGTACATGCCCTTGACCGGAATCGAACGTGGGACCTTTCAGTCTGCAGGCCGACGCTCTATCCACTGAGCCAAACTGGTTAGGGCAGAATTCCCAGTTTTTTCAACACCATAAAGTGTCTCCAGTTTTCTCACTAAGTGTCAAAAATTCTGCAAAGTGAGGGGACTTTCACATATTTTAATTATAAAAACTATCTCAGAACTATTAAGGGTAAAAAGAAGTATTCAAATTTAACAGACAAAACTGAGATGCATGATTTCAAATCACTTGAAATTTTAAGTTTTAGAATGAAGTCCGGAATTTTTATGACATTCTAACCCATCATAGACTCCAAATCTCCTTGTTCAGAAAGCACAATTTAAAAATAAATGAATCTCAGAGGGAAGGCGGGGGTGGGTGGGTGAGGAGAGACAAACCAAAGAACATATATGCACAACCCATGGACACAAACAATAGTGTGGTGAAGGCCTGGGGTGGGAGACGCAGGATGGAGGGGATCAATGGGGATAAAAGGGGACATCTGTAATACTGTCCTATATAATAAAAGCGTCATATGCAAATTGACCAAATAGCAGAACAAACAGTCATTATGATGCACACTGACCATGAGGGGGCACACACTCAATGCAGGAGCTTCTCCCAGCCTGCAGGCCCTAGGCCAGTCAAAGTGGGTGCCCCTCCCCCCCATCGCCCTGCTGGTCACCCCACAGATTGGCCCTGATCACTGACCAGGTTTCGGGACCCTATTTGTGCAAGGATTTCTTGCACTGGGCCTCTAGTCAACAATAAAGACAAATTAAAAAGAAAACAAACAAACAAAAGAATGAGAAATATGGTCTATAGTGCACAGTTATCTGTGAACTTCAATTAAAAAAAAGGAGAGATCTATTCTTAGGAATAAATAAGAAAACCCTCTACATTAAATGGAAAGGACTCAGGACTGGCAATGGAAAAGCAGAGTGCCCACCTAAGGAGACATCATGTTGAGGAGTCAGTGAAGCAGCACTAAAGTATTCCCGGGCCTGGGTTGGAGCGGGGATTTGGATGCACATGTAACTGAGCGGAGAGACCCTATGCTGCCTCCAGGGGAGTAAGGGGGGACTTCTGGAAAGCTGCCAGCACTGCACTCTTCTCTGGGCTTCCTCACTAACACTGACCCAGAGCTATTAGACTGGCTTCGGCCTTATGCCTTGGGGGTTGGGGGACCCTACACGTCGTACTTACTTTAGCACGCTGACTATGCAATGCAGAACCCCCCAATGTCTAGGTAAGCTCTTGCTTTTATGTTTCTCCACAGCTGGCCACAGGAGAGTCGAAGGGGGAGGGGAACATGCTTTAGAGGCACATGGTGGTGTTTCTGTTTCTGTGTCCTTAGTGCTCTTACAGCTTTCTCATTCTCCAAGAAGCAAGAAACCCTGCTCGCCTCACCTGCCATGTATCCCCAAAAGGACTCCTCACTCCTTGCCAGCCTAGGTTGGGTCATGCTTTTCTGGGCTCTCATACCACTTTCCGTGTACCTTTAATAGGACTTCTGTGGTCTTGTTCAGAATTTACCTGATATTTGTGTGTGTCTCTCTCATGGCAAAATGTGAGCCCTTCCAGGGCAAGCTTCAAATTCTAATCAATCTCTGTTTCCAGCTCCTAACAGAGCGCCCAGCATATTTTAAGCGCCCAAATAATGTTTGATGTAATTGAAAGGGATTATTAAACAGTAAGATGAAGTGGCTTTATTTTTACAGCAGTGTCCTCAATGCTCTCTCAGCCTATTCCCTGCTCTCTTCCACCTCAAGGTAAGTCAAAATGTTTCGGTGATACATCTTAGTGGTCTGCCACAAGCACTTGTATGGATGTGGGGGGTTTTTTTTGGCGAGAATCCAGAAAAACAAAAAGAACATCTCTAATGTTTCAGCTCCAAATGCAACTAAGGCTATTAATATGCAACTAGCATGATCGCTAAGATTCAGCATTAAATATAATTATGATTATTATTCATCCTAAGGTCATCAGTATCAATCTTTCAATAAATCAAGTCAATTTTAATATCTATCAAAGAACATGATTAATAGTAAGGAGACACTATCAATTAATAAAGGCTCCAAATTTGGGTTGAAAGAATCTGAGACAGAGAAAATCCAATGAGAAGAAAATTATTTGAAAGATATTTTTAACCTGATGGGGAAAAAAGCAAACTAAAATTATACCACCAATTATAATATTTCAAACTCAAACATTCGAGTTCATTTTGAAGAAAGGGAACTAAAAGTGCAACCATCTCTTTAAAGAGTAGATGGTTTGAGATTCTCTAATCCTTCCATGTCAGTTAGTCTCCACTCAAGCCTGGGTAGAAAGCAGAACACAGAGCCATTAGGAGGTATTTTCGCTTTAGGAAGGTGAAGGCAAAGGGCTTTGATGTGAATAGTCAGAAAATCTTGAAGCAATATTGGCTGTTTTCCAGAAGAGAGGCCCACAGCATGCAGGGAAATCATGTTACCTGCACTGAGGGGTGAGGACTGGGCCCAGGCAAGACACAGATGCTTGATGCTCTATAACTTGTGGACTTTCCATGCTATTTCACTTACATCCTTTTGTCTGAGGGCCAAAAAGCCATCCAGAGTCACTTGATACAATGACCGGGTCCGAAAGCCTGTCCTCTTTGTAATCATTTTACATTCGTTTATCTAAGATGGTTCTACTTTGTTCAGAGGGTTCCTTTGAGCCAGAAAAACAAACTTATGAAACTATAATACAGGAGTTTGCAGGCCTGGCTGGTTTTCTCAGTGGTTAGAGCTTCAGCCCTTGGACTGAAGAGTCACAGGTTTGATTCCCAGACAAGAGCATATACCTCGATTGCAGGTTCAACCTCTGGTCCCGTCAGCCAAGTGGGAGGCAATCAATCCATGTCTTTCTCCTCTCTCTCTCTCTCTCTCTCCCCCACCTCCTTCCTTTCTACTCTCTTTAAAAATCAATGAAAAAATATCTTTGGGTATGTATTTAAAAATATGAAATAAGAAGATGGCGGCATAGGGTAGACACCGTATATGCAGCTGTGAACAACTATTTCAGAAAAACCATGAAAAGAACACACAGACACCACTCGCACCCACAGGACGGCTGGCTGAGTGAAAATCCTACAACTAGAGAAGAGTCTGAGACTCAGAGGAGCAGCGGAAGCAAAGTACAGAGGTATGGAGGCGCGCGCACGGGCTCGGGGAAGGGCTGGTACCGGAGGTCGCGGTTCTTTTCCAAAACGGAGAGAGCCACAAGCTCCCAGCGGCTCTGAACTCTAGTTCCAGGCGAGTTTTTGAGGTCCCACAGACACCCAGAGAAGGGGGACTGACTGGCACCAGGAGGAAACCCAAAGCAGGTTTCTCTCAGCATTGCTTGCAGCAATTACGCGGGACACAGAGACCTGGTGTCTCTCAGCGCAGGGCTGAGAAGCGCCATAGCTATTTGCTCTGCCCCGCCCTGCAAACTCCCCGAGGCCTCGCCCCTCCCAAGCTGCGTCAGAGGCTTCTGCATCAACACCTCCTTAAAGATAAAGGAGGCAGCCTCACCCAGTGGCCAGAGAGGGACTAACCTAAACAAAACAGATCCACAAGGAACGCACTCGGGGGCAGATGCAGTGAGCATAAAAGCTCCACTGAAACAACTCTTGCCCCATAAGGGTGTCTCCAGCACAGAAGTTCTCCCACTGTAGACACAGCTGACTCTCGTAACCAAGTGGCTTAGAGGTTAATCCCTCGCAGTGATCGTCTAAATCAGAAAGGGAAGCAGCCAAAATGAGGAGACGAAACAGGTCACAAATGACA